>JAXCGZ010019301.1:0-69543 GCA_037179515.1 Halocaridina rubra | reverse complement strand
AAGAAAATATACCAAGTCTACTCAAGATTCTTAGGATGTTTTCTTTGCAGAATTATTTTTGTATTCTGAGAGGCGAAGATTTTTATGTTCTGAAGAGAAAACTACACAGGTGTTGAATGCAAACCTGATATTATCCAGAAATTGAAACTTTAGCGATTGGAATGTAAATAACTTCAGAGTTTTTTTTTCCAATCTAGGGATTATATTTCTCTCTCTCTCTCTCTCTCCTCTCTCTCTCTCTCTCTCTCTCTCTCTCCTCTCTCTCTCTCTCTCTCTCTCTCTCTCTCTCTTTCACACACACACACATACCTGTATTAATATTCTTATAATTGTAACTTACGTCATTCACAAGAGTATGTCCGCATTCCTTACTGTCTGTATCACAGCAATCATTCTGTGCTTCAGTTTCCGTTCTTGAAACTTGTATCACAGCAGTCATGCTGTGCTTTAGTTTCCGTTCGTGAAACCTGTATCACAACAATCATGCTGTACTTTAGTTTCCCACGCGATATCTATATCACAGCAAACATTCTGTGCTTTAGTTTCCGTTCGTGAAACCTGTATCACAGGAAACAATCTGTGCTGTAGTTTCCTTCTTCAGACTCTAGCACATTAGGCATTCTGTACCTTAATTCCCCACCCCCCGTGAAATCTGTCACATAAGGGATTTTGTGTTTTTTTCTCCCTTGCCATCTGTATTGAAGTCTGTCACATAAGGGATTTTGTGCTTTTTCCTCCCTTGAACTCAGTTGAAATCTGTCACATAAGGGATTTTGTGCTATTTTTCCTCCCTTGAAATCTGTCACATATGGGATTTTGTTGCTTTTTCCTCCCTTGAAATCTGTGTCGACATCTGTCACAAGGGATTTTGTGCTTTTTTCCTCCCTTGAAATCTGTATTGAAATCTGTCACATAAGGCATTTTGTGCTTTTTCCTCCCTTGAAATCTGTATTGAAATCTGTCACATAAGAGCATTTTGTGCTTTTTTCCTCCCTTGAAATCTGTCACGAGGGATATTGTGTATTTTTCCTCCCTTGAAATCTGTCACATAAGAGCATTTTGTGCTTATTTTCCTCCCTTGAAATCTGTATTGAAATCTGTCACATAAGAGATTTTGTGCTTTTTCCTCCCTTGAAATCAGTTGAAATCTGTCACATAAGGCATTTTGCGCTTTTTCCTCCCTTGAAATCTGTCACATAAGAGATTTTGTGTTTTTTCCTCCCTTGAAATCTGTATTGAAATCTGTCACATAAGGCATTTTGTGTTTTTTTCCTCCCTTGAAATCTGTATTGAAATCTGTCACATAATGCATTTTGTGTTTTTTCCTCCCTTGAAATCTGTATTGAAATCTGTCACATAAGAGATTTTGTCTTTTTTCCTCCCTTGAAATCAGTTGAAATCTGTCACATAAGGCATTTTGTACTTTTTCCTCCCTTGAAATCAGTTGAAATCTGTCACATAAAGCATTTTGTGTTTTTTCCTCCCTTTAAATCTGCATTGAAATCTGTCACATAAGGCATTGTGTGTTTTTTCCTCCCTTGAAATCTGTATTGAAATCTATCCATAAGGCATTTTGTGCTTTTTTCCTCCCTTGAAATCTGTCACATAGGAGATTTTGTGCTTTTTTCCACCCTTGAAATCAGTATTGAAATATGTCACATAAGGCATTTTGTGCTTTTTTCCTCCCTTGAAATCTGTATTGAAATCTGTCCATAAGGCATTTTGTGCTTTTTTCCTCCCTTGAAATCTGTCACATACGAGATTTTGTGTTTTTTCCTCCCTCGAAATCAGTATTGAAATCTGTCACATAAGGCATTTTGTGCTTTTTCCTCCCTTGAAATCAGTTGAAATGTGTTTTTTTCCTCCCTTGAAATCTGTCACATAAGGCATTTTGTGCTTTTTCCTCCCTTGAAATCTGTAGTTATTAGGCAATCTGTACATTATTTTTCATTTTGAAATTGCCTCACATTTGGCATTCAGTCCTTTGTTTTCCCACTAGAACCTGAATATTACATTTGACATTCAAGTGTTTTCTTTTTATCCCTTAAAACCTCTAGCGTTACTGGACTCGGCATGCACCTTTTCCCTTGAAACCAAAAAAACACAGAAATAGAAATGTTTCTCTTTTCCTCTGATTGGTGCTTTATTTCACAACGTCTTGTGTGTTTTATTTGTTTGTTTGTTTTCTTTGTGTGGTTAATATCTCATTTAGGAACAGAGAATTTCCTTCCATGCAAACTTTAACATGCATTTTTTTTCCATGAAAAAAGTATGACTCTACTCCTTTAAAAACTTTATCAATTATTATGGCTAGTACAGTGGTAACACGCTGGCCTCGCATTCGCGAGGTCGACGGATCGCGCTCAGTCCAGGCAAGAGAATTTAAACAGAGGGAGGTTACTGCTGTGGCTAGGCATCACTGTGGGGGTTGGGGCCTGTGCCGGCTGGCGACCATCCTACGGGTCCTCCATGACCCGCTTCACCCATCCGTGGGTGGAGAATCTAAAAACAACAAACTACAATCACTGGAATCATCATTATCCCACTAGCCTCCTGGCTAGTACAGTGGTAATGCGCTGGCTTCGCATTCACGAGGTCGAAAGATCGGTTCCCGTCCAAGACCGAGAGTTTAAGCTGTTTCCTGGCAGGTACTGCTGTGGTTGGGCACCATAGTGGGGGGTTGGGGCTTGCCCCAGCTGACGAATACCCATTGCATTGTAATGGAAATAAAGGTTTATTATTATTATTATTATTATTATTATTATTATTATTATTATTATTATTATTATTATTATCACTGGATACATCTTCACCTGGAACTGGAACCACTGCCACAGTTACTAGCCTTATTCCTCAATCCCTGGAATTGGAGCTTCCTTGTGTATTTAAACACGAATTTAAATTCTGTCTAAAACTACATTTTGTATGTTGCTTATAAGACAAATCAATAACAGTTATTGAATCAATAATCTACATTTCCCTATCACAAAATATTATTCATTAACTTTTTTTTAAACAGCTACCCCCATTCTCAAGTCCCCCCATAACCCTTCTGTAACCTTTTCCTAGCAATATCGTGGATTTATTGACTAGACTTATTTAGGCTGGGCGAATCTTGCCTTCCAGTAAGGGTGATCTGGTCGGTATCGTGACGTCATCGCCATGGTGCCTGCCAGTCTCATATTTGAGAATGAACGGTCCCTCGCTCTCCTATCTTACGTCGATTGGGTTTATGTAACTGCCTTATTGCTATTGCAGAATTTGTTTCTTTCGGTTTCGTGTTTCGTTTTGAGTTTTATGGAAAGATTTCCTTTAGTATTTGTGTTTTTGTTTTGTTTTTGTTTTTGTGTTCGATATTTGATATATAATAAATTGTGTTTCCTTTTGTGTTGCGCGATAATAGTTATCGCTTTTCGTTAATGATTTTTTTTAAGGTTATCATCGTATGACTTAGTATATTATTATTATTATTATTATTATTATTATTATTATTATTATTATTATTATTATTATTATTATCATACTTATTCTTATTATTATCATATTATTATTATTATTATTATTATTATTATTATTATTATTATTATTATTATTTTTATCATACTTATTATTATTATTATTATTTTTATTATTATTATTATTATTATTATTATTATTATTATTATTATTATTATAACAGTAATAATAACTACGCATTTCTCAGGTTATATGGTGAAAGTTGACCCTTATATTAAGATCAAAAGATTGTCGAAGTAGGTCAGCTATTATTTATATTCTCGTATATTTAAGCAGACGACGAAAAAACACGAAAGTCCTTTTACCCTATATAGAGAAAAAGGGTTAAAAGCCAAATATATAGACGCATGACGCCCTTCTGTCTGGTAGGAGAGCCAGTAGCACTTACAGACAGCTCTCTCTCTCTCTCTCTCTCTCTCTCTCTCTCTCTCTCTCTCTCTCTCTCTCTCTCTCTCTCTCTCTCTCATTCGTCTCTTTCTTTTTCTCTTTTTCTTTCTCCGTCCTTAAATTCCATATTTTTCCTCAATTCTATCTCCGTCTCCTCTTGCCCCTTTTCATCACCATATTCCCTTTCTCACCATCTTTCCTTTTTCATTTTTTCTTCATTTTTATCTTCTTCCCTCTCATCTCCATCTCTTCCCCCTCTCACCTCTCACCCTCTCTTCTCACTCCCATCCTCTCCATCTTTTATTCCATCCCATTCATTTTCTTTTCCCCTCTTTAATCTCCAACTATTCTTGCCTTTTCTCATTATTCCCATCTTTACTCCCATTTATCTCTCTTCCTTCTCTTCTTCCTCTTTCATCGGTATATTCTATTCTTCTTCTTTCTTCTTCTTCTTCTCTTTCTCCTTCTTCTTCTCTTTCTCCTTTTCACCTCGTTTCTTCGTCTCCTTCAGCTCCATCATCGCCTTCCCATATTATATTTTTACGGGAATAATATAAGATGTGCAAAAACAAGTTTTCGATAATTAGTGACTTAATAAAAAATGGAAATTCTCTCTCTCTCTCTCTCTCTCTCTCTCTCTCTCTCTCTCTCTCTCTCTCTCTCTCTCTCTCTCTCTCTCTCTCTCTCTCTCTCTCTCTCAATATCGAAAATCGAGTGTGGTCTATAACCACAAAATATCCATAAAGTTAATGAGTTAAAAGTGAATTAAAACTGATAATTAAGAAAGTTTAATAAAGCCAAAAGTATTAAATAATCCATTGCCTCCAGTACTGTCAATAATTGTATGATATTTTTTCATTAATATCTAATTTAAAGTAGTGTAGAAAATTTGCCATTTTTATTGGCAATAATAGAAGCAATTTACGGAGGCTGTAAAATTATTCTACCGCCTATCTCTCGCCTTGGTTACCTCCCCTCGTTTCCCCTTGCAATCTAATACTGTCTGAAATATTCTCTCTCTCTCTCTCTCTCTCTCTCTCTCTCTCTCTCTCTCCTCTCTCTCTCTCTCTCTCTCTCTCTCTCTCTCTCTCTCTCTCTCTCTCTCTCTCTCTCTCTCTCTCTCTCCATATATATAACTGATGATAAGGAATTGCATGATAATAAGAACAGCAATAATAATAATGATAATAAAATAATTGTAATAATTATAGTTAATGAAATTAAAAAGATTTTCCTTAGTTGGTGTGATACTTCCTGAGGCTCATATAACTTTTGTCATTTGAGAGAGAAAGTGTGTTAGCTTAAGATTAATCCTGTATGTTCTCTTTGCTGGTATATATAGCTAAAAGCTCTCACTTTTTTTTTGACAGTTTTATGTATTTTTTTTCGGTTGAAGTATTTGTTTTATCATTTATATTTCATATCCCTCTGTATGGCCTCTTCTCCTCTTTCCTTGGTTCTCTCTATATTGTGTTCTCTTCCAACGTGTGTATTAGATTCCCTTATTGTGTCCTGTCTTCCATATCTGTAATCTTCCATCTTGTTGCACCCTTCCAACTCTTCCTTCACATTTGATTTCTGGCTTATGGACAATACAGTATGGTACTACAGTTATTTACCAGTACATGTTACTTTATAGCTAATGATTATCTGCTGCAATATGCTACAGTAATTTTAGTGTATTGTAATTTTACTATACTTGATGCTTACTACTTCTGCTCTCTTTTCTGTATTTTCTATTCCAATATTATCTTTATCCCTTGTGCTCATTCATATTTAGTCTTTTTAATATATGAATAAGTTTGTTATTCGTTTATACTGTATTAGCATATTAGAATTTATTGAGTTTTAAATCCTTCGTTTCCACTAAAACTGCATCACGTGATGGTTTGTGTTTACATTGCGAATTTGGTTCTCAGATTTTCAGGTATTCCTCCATTAGTTTTTTGTAACATTAGAGCTAATGACATTGGCAGAGAATAACCCATAAATCATATTTTCGTAATATACAGTTCTTTGTCTTGAAAGCATACCCAGTATAGAATTGAAACTCTGATGAATTTATCAACTCGCCATAATATTATTATTCATTATACTGTATTTTGCATAGACACTCACATTAGGATCTATGTACTGTATTGAATATTACTGTTTACTTATTACAGTTATGTATTCTGTATATTACTCATGGCAGTTTGTCTTCTTGTATAGGGTTATTTTTACAGGCGCCTTGTCCAGGCAAGAGAGTTTAAGCTGTTTACTGGGGAGGTTACTGCTGTGGCTTGGCACCACAGTGGGGGAGTTGGGACCTGTGCCGGCTGGCGACTGCCCTATGGGTCCTCCATGACCCGTTCCGCCCATCCGTGGGTGGAGAATCTAAAAAAAAAAAAAAGGTTGATTCATTCTGTACTAAGCACATATGACATACTACACCAGAGTAAAATAAGTACAGTGCTTGTATTGTTTTATCTTATTTGTTACTTATTCACAATGATCAGTTGTCTAATGACTTATTTTTATCAACAGCAAGAAAATTGAGAGCATCGGGAGAATGACGGCCTTGACGCAGGAGGAAGTGGTGTCCCACACGAGGACAGTCGTCCAGGGCCTAGAAGCCCTTCGTAATGAACACAATTCCATCCTCACGGGAATCAACTCTTCTCTTAGTCACCATCCCCCAGATTCCAATGTAGTCAGTGAAAAGGCGGGCATAATTCAAAAGTCCCTCGACCAGATTGAATTGGGACTTTCGGAGGCACAGGTGAGAGCTTGTTTAATTTATATGCAAACATTACACAATCTTGGTTTTTTAATTAAATTATACTTTCATTATGAAAGCAATATCTGTATATTGTATTCTAAGGGATTGCTGTATTATTGAATCTTGCAGATTATGCTTGCCCTTGCATCCCACCTGCAAACAGTAGAGGCTGAAAAACAAAAATTGCGTGCTCAAGTCAGAAGGTTGTGTCAGGAGAATGCCTGGCTACGAGACGAATTGGCGTCTACGCAGCAGAAGCTCCAGGCATCTGAGCAACACGTAGCACAGTTGGAAGAAGACAAAAAGCATCTTGAGTTTATGTCCACCATAAAAAAATATGATGCTGATGTACAGGTAAATCTTATAAAGTGGGCCTACATCTTATGTATCTTTAACTTGTGTGATTTTCAACATACTGTATGCGATTGTAAGATATTAAAAAAAAGCAGTACTTTTCCTTAAAATATACATTATTAAAAAGTCATTACTGTTTTTACATAATTTAAATTAAATTAATATTACAAAAATCTAGTACAGTAATCTAGGCATGAATTAAAATGTACTGAAGGTTTGGTATTGGTTTCATTCAAAGTGCATAGATACTGGGTGTTGAACATACATGATTTTGAATAACATTTGGGGGGTTGAGGAACCCATTAAATCACATATGATTAGGAACAATTTAACTTTTTTTAATTTCATAAATTGATGACAGAGCTATGTACTGTACTCCCAACCTTTTTTTTTTAATAGAAAAGAATAATTAACAAATTTTTCATTTAGAATTAAGCAATACAGTACAGTACTGGCCAAGTTTACTGAATTCTTAAATTATGTAATACTAGTAGCGCATTCTCTTTTGAAAAGTACAGTAGTTTCTAATATAAAAGAAAAAAGAAAAATCCCTGCATATGGAAACTGCAGCACAAATGTATCTCTCTTGAATTATCTTTATAATGATAGTAGATAGTTCCATTTTGAATATGATAGTAGATAGTTCCATTTTGAATAGCATCTTCTAATGTTACCTTTCAATATAGAGGGAAAAATAAAGATTCCTGCATATGGAAACTGCAACATTAAGATATCAATGTGAAGCTTTTATTTAAGAAAAAAGTGGGAAAAGGTAGTTCTGTTTAGCCATTTACACATATATAGACACTCCTCAACTTACGAACGAGTTAGGTTCCAGAAGTCAGTGTGCAAGCTGTGTTTAGGTAAAAAAATTACTGCACAGTACATACATCTGCAGTACTGTACAGTACTTTTGCTAAAGACACTTAACTACTACATGAAACATAAAGTATACAGTATTAATGAATTTTAATACAGTAATGATAATGTAATAATATACTACAGTACAGTAATACATACAATAATACTTGGGTAGATAATGGGTACGTTTTTGTTCATATCTGTGAATGTTCATAACTCGGTTGTTCATAAGTAGGGGAGCTTTTGTACTTAGCTTAGATCCTGAAGTTGGGGATAAGAAATTGAGTACATTTGAATATTACGTATATTACTTTAAAAGAATCACCATAGAAGGAAGTATTTTAGTATATTCCGTACGACAGATACCTGCATAAGGAATTTCTTTATTATGAGTTGCGTCAATAGTTGTTTGGTTTAAAATTATGATACTTTTCCCAACATTTTTTGCAAACTCTCAGTCAAGTTTGTAATCATTAGAATTTGAAGATTTGTAACAGAATTTGTGTAAATTAATTGATTTTTAATGCTTTCTTCCTTGTCAGTATCTTCAACAAATATTAACAATATATATATATATATATATATATATATATATATATATATATATATATATATATATATATATATATATATATATATATATATATATATATATATATATATATATATATATATATATATATATATATATATATATATATATATATATATATATATATATATATGTGCTGTATATACGTAATTGTTATTATTATTGTTTTTGTTATTTTTTCTATAGGATTCGGAGTCATCTATGGAGGAAAAGAAAGATAAGAGCGATGATCCTGTGGTGGATCTATTCCCAGATGATGATGCTGACGATAGAGCTGGTAAGAAAGTGTTCTACAATTTGGTGTTTTTTTAATTTTATACCAAGCAGATTATAAACTGTGCTGTTTTGTTTTTAGAAATTAAGATAAGGATTGTCATTAACCCTTTCCCTGTGAGTTGTCAACAAATTTGATTACACCTCAGTGCAGGGGTGGTGGGTGGCTGCCACGCCTTGGCAAAGAAATGTTTCACTCTTCCCCTCAACATCTAACAGGCTTCTGACTCCTGTAAATACCTCTCAGCTGGTTAATATATTGACTCACTGTATGGCATCATGACTTAAAATGCCAGTTATCGATTTCCTCTTCACTTCCTCTTGATGGAATGGCTCGCAATTTGAAATTATTGCGATGACAAATACGTTTTACTCGCCGGTAACCCCAGAGCAAAATTTTCTGCAGATGTCTGACTCGCAGATAAAGGGTTAATGGATACTCCCTGGAGGTCAGATATCAACTTGCACTTGCACAGAGGAGACTCTTGTTGCACTGTAGTTCAGGGCACCCAAGGACCCAAGTGTGTTGCAGAGATTGAGTGAAGAAAACCTTTTATCTGGTATATAGTCTGTAAATTTCAGCCCTTCTTTATCAAACTTAAATACTTACCTTTGAGTATTTTTTACCTCTTGTCAAAATCTTTTAATGGAAATTAATGAAAATGATTCTTCACTTACTGCTGCCTGTGTCTTTGGGTTTGCTATTATAGTTCGAAAGCAGTTGAGTTATTCTCTGATCCGTGTATGAAACTTTTCTCTTAGTGTTGCAATTTTTAGTGTTTTTGATGTTGTAAATATAATTTTTCCAACATGACAATTTTCTATTGATTTTTAAGTGTTCTCAGTGATTTTACCTGTATTATTTATATCATATTCTTTTAGGATGTGTATATAAATGTGATTTTAAGTTTTTTTATAGAAAAATTTCATAAAGCTACGGTTAACTCAGCTGTTTTTATTTTTTTATTTATTTTTTTATTTTGTTGCACAGAAAAAAAAGCATGTATTTAAAAAGCTGATGTTAAATGTTTTTCCTTTATGATAGATGATTACTGAAAGCCGTTTTTTTATTTTCAGCTGTGTGTTAGAATTACCTAATTTCTAGACATTTGCTATCTGTTTTCTTAGCATAAATGTTTTATAAGCACAATTTTTTGAGCAGTGAGTTTTCCAGAAACTTGGTTGCACTCTCAAATATAACCTCTCTGCTTTTCTGCTAAGGTTATAACTCTTCTGAAGTTTATAACTTGATTGGAAATGGAATTTTTAAATAAGATATATAAATGTAACCTTTCCTAACAGACTGCCCACCAATGAAGTCTAGAATGATAACTTAATTGGTATTGCGAATTTGCATGTCTAATTTTTTCACGCATCAGAAATCTTCATTTGATTAATTAGGTCTAGTGTAGGTAATTATATGGGAATCTGTTGTCTGCAAAACAGCCAGAGAATATAGGCATGAGTTATCTAAACTATCAGATTTTTTCCAATATAAGAATGTACATTGTTATTTATTATGAGTGTGTAAGTTAAGATTAATAATTAACTCTCTTGACACTTCTAAAATTTAAAATTTCTGTAAAAGTAGGATATGTTTAATGAGACATATAGTTTGTACTCTTGAATTAGAAGTTTTAGCTAACAAAGATTGTGAAGGATTGAAAAATTAATATAATGACAGTTGATGTTTTGTGAGTGAAAAAGTGACAGCGGATGAAAGCTGATGCAATTTTTATTATATCTTTGTTGGCAAGTTTTGTCAATATCTTATTCATTTTTTTAACTTGTGTTCGAACTGCAATTTTATATATCCCAGTGGAGACCCAGATTATAGTGTGACAAGAGAGAATGTGTGACTTAAAAATGAACATATGATATTACAACATATTATTAGAGATATAGGTTGAAAGGTAGCATCTGGTATGCATCTGTAACTTTTCCTGTCTCATCACATTTATCACTATCTTAAGACAGCATGTGACGAACCATAGAAATATGAAAAAAAGAAAGACAAAACATTGTTTCTTAATATTATGCGTACGCATTAATACTTAGCAACAGCTCACCTCTCTTTTAATGTCTGATATAATATCATGGACATTACGGCCTGTAATGATTCCGTTACTAAATTTATTACATAATAGACAAATACTTCCCCTTGAGTTTCCAGTTTATTGAAGCAGATTTTAAGTTTTTCTTGAAGCCCCTGTCTTCTTTTAGGTTGCTTTTTTTTCTCTCTCTCTCTTTTAAGGGGAGAAGGTTTGTGTGATATACCTACCGTTGTCTTATCCTCGCGCTCTCTATCTCTTACCTAAAATTTCTCTCAAACTCTATAGTCACATAAAACAGCTAGCACCACCTTTTCCACTTTTTTTTCCCTTTAGGTTTAAAAAGAAGCGGTGATTTTGGGTCGCAGGCATCTTTAGGTAAGTTTTGTGTGTCTGCTTCTCCTTTTTTTCTGCATGGCTTGCTTTTACTACTTTTCTTTTTTTCTTTTTATGCAAAAGCTTGGCTTCTTTTCTCTTATTAATTTACTTTTAGACTCCTTTGTAGCTTAGGGGATTTATCAGTGTTATTTCAAGATAAGTTATTTAGTAAGTACTTTTGCCTTTGTACACTTTGTTAACGATCAGTATGTGTAATAAATTTTAGATTATTTCTCAAAAGATGAACAGTAGACCTAGACCATATTTTATTTGTTAATGCATGCCGTGTAAGGTTGGATTTTGTGTGGAGTATTTTAAATGGAGAATTTACATTGTGATTATGTTGGCAACAGCTCTTCTGAGTTTGTGTATAATACTTGAATTTTTTATTATGTACTGTATTATCTTTTTGCCTTTAATAGTAAGCAGTAATCTGGGAAACATTATTGCTATGTATGTTTGCAAGAATATTTTAATAATTCACACATAAACTAGGAGCTTTTTTAAATATTATAAATATTTGTTAGAGCTCCTTGTACCTCTTGTAAATAATTGAAAGCAAACATGCATGGTTATGGTTTGTGCTGAGATTGGATTTGCTTCTGATTTAGTTTTGTTTTGTTTACTTGTTTCTTGTATGAATAGATAATTTATGTTTTGTCAGGTACTAGTACACAGCCCTGCAATGGTAATAAAAAAAAACTGCTGATTTATTGAAAGTGCTTTTTCTGTACATTTTGAGGCTATTTTTTTTTTCAAAATATCAGTGAAAATGTGTACAAAGCGTCACTTTATATCATAGTGCAGTGTTAAATTTGGTAAAGTTGCAAGTAAGGTATAGTGAGCTATGATATGAATTGCCTTTCCCCCCCCCCCCACAAACATGTTTCAAGGATCAGCAGTAATCAGTCATCATGTCGGACTCCCCTCAGTATTTATTTTGTTTGTGGTGGATTTTATTATAAGAGAGAAATAGCACTCATCGAAATGGGTTTGTGGTTTCTTCCAAACCATGTGAATCCCAGAGCTTATGTTTTTCTGTGATCCTCTGGTCCATTGTGTGAGTTCATTTAATACACGGTATACAAGCAGAATGTGGAGTTCAGTGTTTATTCTGATCGCATAATTTCATCTCATAACGTTCCCTGCTTGGTGAAGCGGATCAGTTGTATATATAAAAGAATAAGTCAAGGTGAACTTTACTTTTTATTCTATTATCAACCATTTTTAGCTTGGAAACAAATAAAAAATTTGATCGGTAATCAGTAGACAATGTAAATGAATTAGAAATGGATATATAAAGTAAATAAACTACAATTTGTTGGCCATAAGCACAGTATAATGACTAGAAATCTGAATTGAGCAAGGCATCTCCAAGTTTCAAGTAAATTATCAGATCTTTTCTTATCTTCTGTGTATAAATGAACTTTATGATAGGAATGAGCATCCTCTAATTACACAATTAATTCTTATCTGTTAGGTAGCAAATGCAGTGCAGGGCTGTGCAGTACATAATAACTAGAGTAATGGTCCGACGTTAATTACAAATATTGATACACGTACTTACAAAAACACACAATTATGATTTTTGGTACACCGAATGTGATGCATGGATTATTCTCATTTGACTGAATTACAAGGATGCTGTGAGTGTCTGCCAATTTTAATATACAGACACCCCTAGTTATGAACTAGTCAGATTCCAGAAGTCCGTTTGTAAGTTGTGTTTAGGTTAAAAAAATATACATATGCAGTACTGTACAATACTTAGGCTAACAACACTTAATTACTACATAAAACATAAAGTATACAGTATTAAAGAATTTTGGTACAGTAATAGTAATGTAAGAATACTGTACAATACAGTAAAACATACATTCATACTGTACATGTTTAGATAATGGGTAGGTTATTGTTCGTATCTGCGAATGTTTGTAACTCGGTTGTTCGTAAGTAGGGAAGCGTCTATAGCTCATTTGTTTTAGGTTTAATATTTGATACTGATTTTTAAAAATATGTTGACTGTTTGAAAGTTATTGCGTACGAGTGTTTATTTATTACATATTACTCTGTGGCTGAAATTGTGCATTGTTTTGACTTCTACAATAATGACATTAATATAAAGACTAAAGTTTGATCTAATTTTATTTTTTATTTTTTATACCTAGTAGTAGCTGCTCCATTGCTCAAGTTTATATTGCTAGTAGGGAATGCAGGACACTTTTGTGATACATTTTTTATTTTTTGCATCATTACTGAGGTTCGATTTTCTAGGGTTCGCTCATATAGACATTTAATTTTTGTAACCTCTCTTTTTAAGATGTTATGCTTAGTAGTTAATGAAGTAAAAACGATCTGATTAGCATCATAAATAATTGATATACAGATATGCATTATAGGGTTGCATATGAGAATTAAATGGTAAGGAATAGTTAACTGGGTAATCCATTCTTCATGTTTAGTTTATCTTTTAAGGACGTACTTTGAGGAATTGCATAACAATTAAGGCTGTTGACAATTGGCAGAATTACTGTTTTGAAAAGTCATAGATATCTAGTTTCAGTAGAAAGATGTTCGTTTAGGGTTGCTTAGGTTAGCCTAGGGTAAAAGAGGGAACAATAATTCTGTATTTAAAGAGCTTTCATGGTGACTGACTACAATTACTACGTTTACATATGAATCTTTCCATGTCCATTCTTCTATGGTGAAAAAGACTTTGTGCTTTATACAAAATAATCTCTGTATTAGTTATTAATGCAATGTTATCTTTTTCCCACCAGCAATGTCCCCAACACCTCCTTCACAGTTTGCGCAGCAAGTCAACGCTGGTTATGAAATTCCGGCTCGACTGCGTACGCTTCATAATTTAGTTATTCAGTACGCCTCACAGGGCAGGTAAGTTTTTTCTTCGTCTAAATTTTATAGGCTGCAATTTAGTTGTAATTTTATATGCATCATAAATTAATTGTAATTGTATATATATATATATATATATATATATATATATATATATATATATATATATATATATATATATATATATATATATATATATATATATATATATATATATATATATATATATATATATATATATATATATATATATATATATATATATATATATATATATATATATATATATATATATATATATATATATATATTATATATATATATATATATATATATATATATATATATATATATATATATATATATATATATATATATATATATATATATATATATATATATATATATATATATATATATATATATATATATATATATATATATATATATATATATATATATATATATATATATATATATATATATGGTCATTTATTTGATTCAGATACGAAGTTGCTGTTCCACTATGCAAGCAGGCCTTGGAAGATTTAGAAAAAACCTCTGGTCATGATCATCCTGATGTCGCCACCATGCTCAATATTTTGGCTCTTGTGTATAGGTAAGTCATAATTCGATTTGTTCTTTGCATTCTTTGTTACCTTTATTGAGAATACTGTATTAGTTGTTCTGAATTTTGTGCCTTCACGCATATAATTTCCATTATATGCAATAAATATGTATATTTCGTATATATTTTTGTGAACAATTGAATAAATAATACCTGACTTGCAGTTTAGACAATAATGCCTGTAGATACAGGTTAAAATAAACTTCTAAATCTGTAGCTAAGCTGACATAAACCTTTTGACTTTTGCTATTTCAAACATGAATAACATATGTTGTAAAGCAGATATTCTCCACTTTATATAATACAATTGTCTTTAATTTTAACAGGGATCAAAATAAATATAAAGAAGCCGCTAACCTCCTAAATGATGCCCTCGCAATTAGAGAAAAGACTCTAGGTGAAAATCATCCTGCAGTGGCAGCAACGCTTAATAATTTAGCAGTAAGTTTTCGTTATATGTGCAGAGATATAATCTTTGATTAGCATGTGATTACTTAAGATTTTGTAGCTGGTATTGTCCATTGTATCTCGATCACTCCTCTTGGTTCATCGAGGTATATTTGGCTTCCATTTTAATATGTGTGCTCTGACTCGGTCACCCCCCTTACTAGGGGGATCACAACCATCGTGTATTTATGTTTATCATATAATTCCTAGTTTCTCTGTAATGGCGACTTACAATAGTGAATGGGGCCATGTATGTAGATAGAGATGTAGATAGATAAGTTTTGCATATTATTATTGGTACTTAATATAATATTTATTGACTTATTTTCATGGTGTAAAAATAACTTCCTCTTGATTATGTAGAAATATTTATAGTGTATGCATTTTATTGTCAGTTTTACACAAAAATTATTCATTGTGGCATACAGTTTGCTTTGAAATTAATTCAATGTCTTGTAATACACTTCAAAGAGAAATGAAGTTAAAATAGTTGTAAATTTTTGTGTTCCATCAGTTTTAATTTTGTCTTAAAAAAATTTGAGTCAGGAGTTCCTTCTTAAAGCACTTACAATTGTAATTTATTTGATTATATTATCATTTATTATTTCAATTATTTTCCTTTTACGTTACTCTTACAGGTTTTATATGGCAAGCGCGGCAAATACAGAGAAGCAGAACCTCTGTGTAAAAGGGCTCTAGAAATTCGGGAAAAAGTTTTGGGCCGTGACCATCCCGACGTGGCGAAGCAGTTAAACAACTTGGCTTTACTGTGTCAAAACCAGGTTTGTGAAAATTTATAGTTTTGATTAGAGCAGTGTTTCATTAAACCTCCTCTGCACCTAATAAATCGACTTGGCTTGGCAATTGCAATGCTGTTGAAGCAGCTAGAGTGAGTGAATTAAAAATGCAAAAAAAAATTATTTGCATTATTATTGGCATTTTTTTTAATATTTCCCCATTCCTGATTTATTGACACTTGCACCCCGTTGTCTTGAAAGCTTTGAATGGCATCTAAAAGTCGTCTATTATTGATTCAGCAACTTTTATATACTCTAATGCAAATTGAAACAACGCATGAACGTAAAGTATATGCTTTGGCCTGACAGCAGCTATTCAACGTGCCTATGCTAAGCTAAGTTTTCTCAGTTGCTGAAATGAGTCCCGTGACAAAAACTCAGAGCAGGTCAGGAATTTTTTTTCTCCCTGAATAGAATATTGTCATGTACTGTAGTTAGGTCAAAATAATTGTGTTCTTGAACCCCTACTTAGTTACATTTGAAATATTCATTCATATTTCAGTAAATTCAAGTGATGTGCATTTTTTTAATGTTTTGATATTAGGAATTAGTTTTCTAATACCTCATGCATGCAGTTTTTTGTGGTATTATTATTGTTATTATTATTATTATTATTATTAATATATCTACTGTTGTTATTAATAATAATTTTATTATTATTATTATTTTTATTATTATTATTATTATTATTATTATTATTATTATTATTACTATTGTTATTATTATTATTATTATAGCAACAATTAAAAGTGTGAATGAAGAAGTTTAAAAGGTTTTTTTAGAGAATAATTGCATCTTCATAATTTGGTGACCTACTCAACTAAATTCAGTTGGAAACAGCATACAGTCAGAAATAAATTTCTTACTTTATTCTTGGCATCTTTATTAGTAAAATATTTTTTAGGCCGTTATTAACCCTTAGAATTTTTTTTCATGCATATTAATAGCTATTAACATAGGATGAAAACTGCAAGACAAAATACATGTTTATTATAATATTATGACAAAAGATTTTTCCAAAAAATGTAGATGTATCATACACGCAGAGCATGTCTTCATACATAATGTACTATACCCTATTTACTGAAAGTAATTTGTTACATGTTACATACACACCTTTTCACATTTCAGTTCTTGCGTATGATTTTCTCTGTTGTATAATTCATTGTGATATTTTCTTTTGAAGTTTTGTTTAGATATTCACAAGTGACAGTTATCGAAGAAAGAAAACCGCATGACAGAATAAAGTGCAGAACAGGGGAGTCTAGGTTTACATTGTCTACGAGTTATGATGTCGTGGTTACATCTCTGATAAATTATGTTGCTTCTTTTTTTATTATTTTTGGCCTGTATTATGTTTACCAAGTGTAAAGCAGATTCTTTTGATGGCAGTGCTTTGAAGAAAGGGAAAACCATCACAATGGAAGTGAAATTAGAGATAGTGAAATGCATTGAAAAGGTAGAAACTTTACTACTGCATTAGTATAGGTGCTTATTTAGATGTGTTCCGACTTAAACTAAAATTCGGGTTGCATCACATTTCAAGAACGAAACCCTGTCATAAGTTGAGGACCCGTTGTATGTGAAGTTATTTCAGTTTTACATAAAGTTTTTCGAAAGAAATGTTCATGTATCATACACGCAAAGCACATGTTTAATCTATAATGTATTATACACTTTATTATGATTAATGAAGGTAATTTGTTATTAGCTACTTTAATACCTATCCACACGTCTAGTTATGTTTTTGCTTCATTTTGGTGTAATATTCATAATTTTTTGTTTTGAGATTTTATTTAGATACTGGTTAATTTTTGCCATACTGCAGAAGAAGCATGTTTTTGACATTGGGAAAAAATAGAATAGTGGGGTCTTAGTAGGCATGGGAAGAAATCAGAATTCAAGGTATCTCTTGTTAAATGTGTAAAGATTGTTCGTGGAACGAATTAATTGAATAAAGAAATGAGAGGCATGTTAGTGATAAAATATTGAAGACTATTTACAATTGATAAATGAGTAAAACAGAAAGTGTAGAGAAATTTTAGTAAATTGAGGCAGAGATAATAAAGAACATAGCAGATTTGAAAGCATGTGGAGTGGCTAAGGATTCATGTTTAGGAATTAAATATGCTTCATATGTCAAGTGTGCAGAGAAAGGAGGATGGAAAAAAGAGATTGGTAGTGACTGTATATTGGTCTTTTATACAAAGACAGGCGAGACAAAAGGAACTGCTCCAAGTTTCTGCAATGCATACCCAGTAATGTATCTGGGAGCATTGAAAGGTCTTGCTTCAAGGTGCTAATGGGGTATGAACGTTGTATGTGCAATCAAAGGAGGGGATGTATAGACCAATCCATTGTCATTGGCCTTTTGTACAAAAATTTAAGCTTTCAGTTCTATTGGGGTTAAACATTGTTTGCTGATTGTGTTGAGAAACTTTTATGAGGACTATATAGCATGTGATATGGTATTTTGGGAAGAATGGAAATGGCGGTGGATAATATTTGCCGCAAAAGCTGCATATGAATAATGTAAATGAAAAGAGTTAAAAGCAGGCTTTCTTTGCTTATTAGTTGATATTCGCAGAGGCTGGGAATATGAGATGAGAAATGAGAAAATAACTTTTAGTAGATGATGCTTTCCTCTTAACTAATACGCAAGCAAGGCTACTGAGGTTAGTTAAATTATTGAGGCCGTGCGGCAGAACGAAGTTAAAAGTTGAAAAAAATTTATGCAATGAGGTAAGAATGAATGGTATAGTGGTAGAGGACTCTGGTTTATTATTTGATAAAGTAGAATTGAATTGGTTAAGCTAATTGATTCGTATATACTGTATCTTTTATGGCTATGAGTTTTGGACTCTGAATGAAATTCAGAAGAAAATTTAAGAACCTGATATGAAGTATGAAGTTACTTGTCAAATATACAATGAGATATGAGAGTGATATAGAGATATGTGGTGTGAGAATTGTTAATCAGGTGTTTGGAGCCCTAAAAGGTTTGGATAAGTAAAATTTATGAAAAGGATTTAGGACCGCACTAAGTTTTTTGGACCAGATCTAGGCAAAAGTGAGATGGAGAGATTTAGGTGTGTAATTCTTTTATAGGAAAAAAAAAAGGGTTTGACATCCAGAAAGCTGAGAAGTATGTAGAGGGTAGTATGAACTTTTGCAGAGTGATTTATAATATCTATTGACATACTATTCTTAAAAGAATCCAAGTCCACTTGATTTAACCAGGATGAAGCAGGAGAAACTTAGGCCCTTTCTTTTGAAACATCTTAACCAAAGGGCTTTTTCGTCTCAATATTTATGAGCAAGAGACGTGTAAATGGAAGTATGTCAGAGAGTATAAATGCTCTCTTTTTTTTTTTATATATTGCTGTGGTTGTGGCCCCTTCAGCTAGACACAGGAAGTCAAAGTCAATAAATTATTATTATTATTATTATTATTATTATTATTATAAATATTTAACGTTTTACTGACTTTCAGCATCATTAAATAGATATATATATATATATATATATATATATATATATATATATATATATATATATATATATATATATATATATATATAATTTTTTTTAGCTGATATCAATCAAATCTCTTTTACTATAACCCGTAATTAGAAAGTATTATAAACATCAGAGCTACTTGTGTTGTACAGACTTTTGTACATGTGTAATCTCTATCATTTACTCTCTTTAATTAGTAGTACATATTTTTAATTTTTACATTAGTGGTAGTATACCAGAAAACTTGAGAATATACAGGATATTATAAGATTTTTAGTTTATTGCTCTGTTTTGATTGGTATATGTAAAAATTTATTTGTATTTAGCACTTGTTGTACATTTTTTTTTTTTTTTAGTAAAGTATAATAATGTGTGTAGTTAGTCTGGAGTATTTTCTTTTAAGGGAATCATAGGAGGGCCATTGTAACATTATTTTCAAGTTTTTATCACTTAAGAATATTATCATATGAAAATAACTTTTCTAGCATTTGAAAAAGAAAATTAGAAGTTATTCAGTAGTCTTAGCCATGCCTTATTTTATTGTAAAAAGCAACAGTATGGAGGAAAAATTCAGTTTTGCAAATCATCTTACTTTTTTTGCCTTTGCCAAATGCCTAATTTATCTTCATTACTAACTGTGGTCTTAGAAACTACTTCGATAGCTGAAATTCAAAACCCTCTTAATTTTATTTGCCTCACAATATAACTAACTTTACATTAACAATTTATAACTGAAGGAGAAAGAGAAGGCAAAAACTTATTAAATTTTCATGTATAACTGTGATAGTAAGATAATTATTAAAGTTTTATTTATAACTGTGATAATTTTCTTATGATAAAACTCCCTAGTCTCCTTCCCTCCTACCCAGAACTATATATGCCCTAGTCCTTAACTGGTGGTGAGTGTATGTGTGTGTGTACTGTAATAACCCCCTTCAGCCATTTTTCGTGCCTGTGTGACTAACCGAGGTTATGCTGCAGATATCTCAGGAGGAGCGTAGAGGGGTACCTAAGGAAGAGCTTCTCGTAAGTTTTGTTTTTTATTCGATTACATTGAATATGATTTGATAAGTTTCAGAAAAATTGGTTTACTTGGTATGTCTTGTTGATGAAATTGGCGGTAAGGGATTTTCTCTTTTTTTATTTCTTGTCTTTGTAATTGGTTCTGGAATATATCACTGCATTAACAGGTAACATTATGGTAATTATTGAAGTTTTTCCTGGTTACTGATTTCTCTTTCTGTTTCTTTAAATATTTAACACTGGGTAATTGGTCTCATTCGTTTGCTTTTTATGTCAGAATTGTAGCAGTTTGACTTATGTCTCCATAGAAAAATTTAGAAAAACGTACCTCTTGAGTACAGTATATGCAACGTCAGATATATTTAATCTATGGAAGAAAGTTTGGATGATGTAAATGTAATTCTTGATAAGTGTTTGAAAGCTCCATAGAACTGTAATATAAAACATTTTTTATAGATTCTCTTTCTGTTTGCATGTAACTTTTTTTTAAATGATTCTTCCTCATGAATTTATATGTAGGTAATAGAAAACTAGGCAAAGTAAATGTTTGCAAAAATTCGTAGTATTTCTGGAGACTACATCCTCTTTTAGTAATCAGCATAAATTGAAAGTTCATATCATCTTTATCTGTTGAGGTGCCCATACATGATTTAATTTGGCCTTGAGACTAATAGACAGATCTAGGTTGGATCCGACCAGATTGGATTGTGTACGGGCTGATTATGGCCCACAAATAACTCATAAGCGATCCAATCTGGTCGGATCTTGCCAGATCTGTCCTGTGGTCTCAAGGCCATATCGCACTTTGTATGGGCACCTTTAGGAGTTCCAAATGATTAGCTGCATGAAGGATTTTGATGGAAGTGTAGTGGCTTCTGGCATAGCTTAGATCCTGCAGATTACATGCAGTTGAAATAAAATTTACTCTTTTATGCTCATTTCCTTAAATGAGATACTGTTAGGGCTCTTTATTGTAAACTGACATTCTCAAGGAATGGCTATAAGGACAATATAAAAAGAATTTAATATTATTATGAAACATATTTATGCAACTACCATTCTCTAATACATTTTCACCTATCGATAACTGTTTTTATTACCATATGTATATTGCAAATATAGGGATGTTTTGTTCTTTTTAATTGAATGATTGTGTACAGAGAATGAAAAAGAAGATATGATGCTTACTGATTCTGATGTGAATTATGTAGGTCGACTGTTGCGTCTTGTATGAATTAGAAAGTTTCTTAGGTTGAGTAGGTAAATATTGCAATGCTCTCGAAGTAAGTAATACTGGTATTGTGCATGCATTACGTTTTGTGCATCTAATGCTTGCTTGCTTTGTGTCTTAAATGATTGTAATAATAACACCTTAATTCTTGTATTATTATTTTTTCTACATTGTGCATTAATATTTAATAATGATTGCATACTTAGAGCACATTGTGCTCCTTACTTTCATCAGCATGTCATACACTGTGATCATTTTCTATAAATCTTTGGTTTCATAAGCAGTTTTCCCCCAACTTTGTTATACTGAAGCATTTGTTTTTCCACCTAGAAAGGTAGAAGTTAATTCAAAAAATGCATATATTAAGTAAGCATGATGTTATGATTTTTTATTTTATTCATTCATTCTTGTAGTATATGTGCATTTTCTCTATGAATGTACTAAGGTGAACTGTAGAATTCTAATTTGAAATTCTCTGTTATTTGTTTGAATTTCAACTAAATACATATGCAGTAATTTTTCTTTAAATTGCAAAAATGTACTCAAAATTTCACTTTATTTCTAAGTTTAACTGGAGAGTATGAAAAAAAAATAATAGAAGTTGCTTGTATAAGGAAACTTAATGATTAGAAATGCTGAATGGGATCTTTATTACACAGGACATGTGTAAATTTAAACAGTGTTTAATAATAACTGCAAACAATTCTCCTTAGAAGTTGAGCTTAATGAGATTTGATACATCAATTATTAAGTACAGTCATTCCTCTCCTTACATTGTGTTAATTCCTTGCAAGACTCACGACTTAAGTCAAAATTGACTTGAGTTGAATAAACCCTTCTATAATGATATAGACCCTTATAAGCAACACCATAACATTGGTTATATAAGTTGTTTGATAATTTAATATTTTAACTGTCTTTTTAATTAATTCTGTTGACAGTATTTACAATATGTATTGAACCTATATACAGTACTCAATATTTAAAAAAGATTTAAGCTCTTTAATTATTTTGTACTTTAATTTAGATAATTAACAAGTATTTTTGTAATTTTGCACTTGATTGTTTTAGGTGATTTTTTTATGTTCTAAACAAATATACATTACATATTGTACAATTATACAGTACAGTATCTAAAATTTATAAGCTCTTAAATGATTTTTGTATATAATTGTCAATATTTTAGCAGTCATTTTTGTGATTTAAGATTTTCTTATTATTTCATGGATGATTTGTTTTCCAATTTTTATGGTTTTTCAATATTGTTTTGCTGCCTGATATAAAGTTCCATAAACTGATGTTAGAAAAATTTAATTTTTCTTTATTTTTAATAACTAAAACTTCCTCATAGTCAAAAAATCACGTAAGTTATAACTGCATAAGTTGAAGTATACCTTTATGGTTTTTTAATTCAGAAATACAATATATTCCATGGTCAGAATGAAACTCTTAGCATAAACTAGAGAAAATATAGGATTCAAATTATATACTTTTATCTCGTAACTATTATTCAAGTATAAGTCTCTATTTTAGCTGCATTGTCTTGCAGTTTGGTTTTTGGAAAACTATCATATTAACTTGTATTCTCTAAGCACTATGATTTCTCAAGTGCATTTGACATTAATTTCACTGAACATACATTCATCTGGTGGTAATTATTAAATGGTTTTATAGTGATATTTTACGAAATTAAATCTGCTGTCATATTTATGCAACTTTTCCTCACATGTATCATGTGCTTCATTGCAAACCATATGTCACTGTTGCATATTGAACCCTAATATCCATTTATGAATTCAGAGGTAATACATATTTTTCTCTCTTTTAAATAATTTTAGGGTAAATATGAAGAGGTGGAACGTTATTACCAGCGTGCTTTAGAGATATACGAAACCAAGCTTGGGCCGGATGATCCAAACGTGGCTAAGACAAAGAATAATCTAGCTTCTGCTTATCTCAAGCAAGGGAAGTATAAGGAGGCTGAGATACTATACAAGCAAGTCTTAACAAGAGCTCATGAAAGAGAATTCGGGGCCATTGATGGTAAGAAATTTTTTCCCTTATATTTGAGGAGACCATCATAGATTTATTTAGCATATTTAATTGAAAAAAATTTGAGATAGTAAATATTTATCGAAATTGCCACTTGTGTTGTTATTTTAATGTTTGCTTCCCTCTCTCTTTCAGGGGATAATAAACCTATCTGGCAGGTGGCAGAGGAGAGGGAGGAGAACAAGAATAAAGTCAAGGATTCTGCACCGTATGGAGAATACGGCGGCTGGCACAAAGCGGCGAAAGTAGATTCCCCGACAGTCACTACTACGCTAAAAAATCTTGGAGCTCTGTACCGCCGACAGGGGAAATACGAAGCTGCAGAGACCCTAGAGGATTGTGCAATTCGGTCACGTAAGGAGGTCAGCTGATATACCCAACCTTTATAAGGTTTACTGATGACGCTGATAACCATTTCTCGTTTGGTTGATGCTCATGATCTACGTATGCTTGCCTTCTCTTTCGTTGCTGCCAGAAATCTCATCGTCCCCCTTTTAGTTTGGTCTTACGTATTTTGTAAAATGTATGTGAGTGTTTAGTTAGTCTAAAGCAGCTCCGCTTATCTTCAGACGGTTGCCAAAGGAAGAGACGATAGCCCAAACTTGTTCAGTCACCTGACGCTTGTTCTTTTAACCTTGTAAAGACTGTACTGTTAACCATGGTGTTCAAACTTTGGTAAGATATTTACCTCTTATTGACTACATTTATAGTCTAATAATAGAAGTTAGAGTTTGAAGCTTTGCTATGAGATAATGATTGATTCTGGTTATTTCATATATAACTTCTTTTTAATTGACTGCCCTTATGCGCACATTTTAATTATCTTTATTCCAAAATCATAGACTGAAGTTGCTGTAGGTTTTGCTTTTGCTTATTCTGATTCTGTTACTAAAATATTGGCAGCCCAGTCATTTTATTTAACCGCAACTATTTTTGATAATTTGAAGTACTTGCAACATAATACTCTTGTAGTGTGTGTATATACATACAAAAAAAATTTAAGAAACATAGGCCCCTTTGTTATTCATGCCTCTCCTAAGAAAATAGTTTTCTTTTTGCAAGATACATTAATTTTTTAGCTTTTGGAATGTTTATTATATTGCATATTGCTGCATTTCAACTTTTACCTATGTAATTGCCTTGTCATTTTTAATTAAAATATAGTTTCATTCACAATTTATCATTCATAAGTTTTGTATTAGCCCGACATTTGTTTACAAGGTATTTACTATAACTGTCTTTTATCATCGTAATTCCAATTATGGTACATTGATTAAATATAGGGTAATTCTCTTTTTGTCTCTCAAGTAAGCTACTTGTTTAAATCTTTCCAGGCCATGATAATTTATTGACGCCAAGTAGTACAATAAGTTTTTTTTAGCTTGTGGGTCTTGGAGTTGTTTTACTTTTGCTATATCACCCTTTTGACTTAAGGCAGTCCAATATGAGTTTATTGTACCAGTATATCTTGCAGTAAAGGTCTATCTTTTCTTTTCTTAAATGGATAGCCTTTAACTGTCATATTGATATCAGTACACAGTCGCTCTCTCTTTTTTCCAGAATATTAGGTAATATAGGTCTAGTATAGGAATAAATCTATCCTTGTCATATTTTTTCTATTTGTAGTAACATGGTCGTGTAGGGTTCACTCACTTATCCTTCAGAGTGTATCATACCTCAGGACACAGTGCATGTTATCACTGTTCATTAATTTATTCAATTACTCTTTCCATATAGTGTAAGGCATTAAGATAACGAACCCATGGTATGACTGACTCCCCTATCACACACACGAAATGCAGACATTCACACTTTTATGGATAGTTTATGTCATATTGATTGTATCTTGTGAGTTAGCTTTAATAAGATTCAATTCTCAGATATATGATTCCAAAGCTTTTTGTTTTTTCTCAGTGTATATATAGGAGTATTATTTTTTCAAATATTTAAAAAAAAAAGCACGTGTTAGGTCATAACTTTATTATCTGTTTTTGAATGCTTCTTTTGTTATCATTATATAAAGGTGTTATGTAAATGTTATGTTAGGTGCGGTTTTCAAATTAGTAATATAAAATATAGGGAAATGATGCTTTTTATTATTCATGCATTTTTATCTAGCATTTACTTTTAGATATGAAAGCAAGCTGTAAGGAATAGACTTTTTTTCGTGCACCAGTTAATAATGCTAGATTAAAAAAGCTTATTTATAGTAAAATGACTTGTCTATAGCATACTCTAAGATCGTTTTTAAGTGATCAGTCCATTTCAGTGCATTTTAACTTCATTGCTGTATATATTATAACCCTCTGACAATAAAGCATTAAGTAAAACCTAGATCAATATTCTCTTTACCTTATTTTATCACTCTTTTTTTTATTCCTTTAAAGTTACAGAAATAGGTGGTCTTAATTGAGGTTATATATGACAGAGGGAGCAGAAATAGGCAAAGAAAGTAAGAATATTTTGAGATTATACGCTTATTTTATTTTTTTTAATGTTAATGAAAATATACAGGAAGACATCAGCTGTTATCATAATTGTTGGAAAGTTGTTCATATTAGGATAAGTTTTTATTTGATATTAGTTCTATCCAGTAGCAAATTTTCACATCTTCATATAGATAACTCATATTCATAAAAACAGCTGGAGCTTTTATATTGTAAATTTTGTTAAATTCATATTGTAGTAGGGACTAGGTTATCATTTGACAAGTAGACTTCTACATAATTACCTTCCTTTTATTGTAGTCATTGTGTGCTAGTAATTTCTGTATTAGGTGACATCGTGTTTTAGATTATGAAGTGAGATGATGTAGTCCTTTAAACAGAGCATCTCTAAAATTATGCTGAATGATGTCACTGATAGCTTTGCTGATGATTCATTATGACCGGTTTTATGTCATGGACTGACTTTTCTACTAAATGTCTTGGATGGTGCCTTCTTGCAAAGGACTTTGGTTTTAGCAGGTGTGATTGTTACCCTGAGTGAATACCCTTTCTAACCTCAGATCGTGGTGGGCCCTGAACCCTCGACCTGGTGACTCAGAGTCGTGTGTTCTACCACTTTGCCACTGTGATTCATTAAGATGAAATAAAAAAAAGAATTACTCTGTTTTACTAATGTTTGGAGGGAGTTTAAAAAGTACTTTTTTATATATGCAGTGACTTAGAGCTAAGGCAAGAACTGAAATACCATAACTGTTCTGAATTAGTTAAGTTCATATAGCTCGTACTTTGTAGCATCGTGAAATTTCGCTCGGTTAGGACATAGTTATTCTGTTAGAGACCAGAATGCCTCAGCGTTGTGAGCATTAGCAGTACTTAGCAGAGATGCAGAGTTTTATTTACATCTTCAGTATTTGCTAAACTTGATCAATATTTGCTTATCATTCATTGTCTACAAACAGTTTGTAGATTAAGCTTGTTCTGGATTTCTTCACTTTATCTTTTTACCTTCTGTAAAGATAATCTTTAGTACGTACTTAGTCAAGTAATTTTCAAAAGTAGATTGTAGTACTGAACAAGCAAAAGCAAGTCGTGTACCATTTTCTCATGGCAGGAGGTCGATGTAGAACTTCCTATGTATAAAATATTCCCATATTTATTTTTGGAATTGTGAATATTAGGCACGAAAGACCAGTATTCGTATTCGTGAATTTGGCTACCGTCTGTGCAGAAATGCATAAGTGAGAGTTTGTCATGATTATTAATAGCATCTGCATACATTTATACTCACCTTATGGCAAAAACATGAAAATATGATAAAAAAAAAACCCTCATCATAATATATTGATTTAGTAAACTAAATATTATATGATTTGTTTTACGATGTAAAGCTTTTTGGATATACAGTATCATAGAATGCATACCGTAGTACCATAGCAGAAACTAGGACCTGAACCAAACATAATACTGTATATGGTTATCAGTGTAATATTTTTTGTCTGCTTGAAGTAATAGTGACATATGGGGGCCACTTAGTTCCTCCTCCTAATGATTTGGTGCTTGAATTAGCTTTTATAGTTGAAACCCACCATTTATTTTCCATAAATAAGAGATATGTTAAGTATTCTTTACTAACTTTGGAATGTCTTCTCCCTTTTGAATTATTTCCCCCATTTTTATCATTGTTTCATTTTTGAAATTGTTTGTTTCATTAGGTTTGTTATAAGAGTTTTACTCCTAAGTTATAAGCACATTGAAGCAAAGTTAATCTGCTAAAGTGTTCTGACCATTATCCATTCATTTCAGATGTCATTTCAATGATAACTTACTAGACATTCAAGTGTAACCATTTGCTTGAATTGTATAGAAACTTAATGAAATCATTTAGTTAGTGTATGTATCTGATATTCGGTAATATAGTTCTTGCGTGACGAGCCAACGTACTACCATGCTGTGTTTTTGTAATAACGAGACGAGTCAGAAAATTACTAGTCATTTAAATGAAAAAGCATAAATAAGCTGTAAAAATTGATCCTTAGATTTAAGAAGTAAAGTTATGAAACATTTTCATCTTAACATATTCTGAACATCATGCAAGCCCGCTATGATTGTACTAGCAGAAATAGGGTATTCCTTTTTATTTCAATGTATGTTGCCATATTTTGGAAATCTTGTAGGTAGTCACAAATGTAACAGAGAAATTTAGGGAACAGAGCTTTATCATACTTTGTCTGTCTTCACATCAGTTCTCAATGGTTTTTATGAAGAGAAAAGAAATCTATGAAAGAGAATATATATATGTGTGAGCGCATGCTTACATCTGTCCATCTGTCCCTGTGTATGTACGCGGGCATACATACATATTTCAGAAGTATCATTTTGTTTTGGGTCCTAATTAGATCTCTTCTCAAGCACAATCAATTACATAATGGAATATTGACAGTATTAGTAATATAAAAGTTGGTCTCAAGAGGCAAAGGGGATTTAAGAGTAAATGACAGCAAAACAGGTCAGATTCCAATTGAACAAAAAGGAAAATACTTGTTAAAAGATAAGGTGACAAGTCGTAATTAATAGTTAAGTTAATGCCAAGGTAGGTTGTTTAATAAGGTTAATAGATACTTCCCTTGAGGGCAGGATGACAATACCTCCCCTGTATTCCTTGCATGTTGTAAAAGTCTACTATATTGGGCGTAGCAATAGAACTGAATATCCCCTCCTTTATATATTCTCCCATGATGAGTCAAGATTTTTGCTTTCAGTTAGCCATCCCCCCTTACAAGATCGATTTTGGCTTATGTATATGTAGATATAGATAGATGGAGGAAGCGCTTAAACAGCTACTTAGGGAGAGGAAATACAGTGTTTCTTTGGTTGTGATGCAAGGCCCATAAACATACTTGCTGGAGAATGAGCTTCGTATATGCAAATTTTTTATTTTTAGCATGATCATTGACTCCTCATTTACTCACAAATTGTGAAGTTTGAATAAATAGGGACCCATGTCAGGGCTTTGTGGAATAAAGTAATTCCCAAGAAAATCAGTGTAATGTACTTTGTGGACTTGGGAATTTTATCGCTATTTATCACTATTTTTCAGAAACGCATCAAGTGTCTGTAATGGGTGGGTGGGTTAGGTGACACTGGAATTGGCAAAGAAAATTGCACTCATCAGGCTTTGGCACCAAGAAAACATAAAGCAAAGGAAAACAGAGATGGGGAGAGTTGTGACTTGTCTGATGTGAAGGGATGAAAAGAGATGTGTAATGATTTAGCCAGAATATTCAGTGGATATGTAGGCATTGGAAGAGAATTGTAACTGAAGGAAACATTTAACGTCAAGCTATTTTCGCCATTCCCGTTTATGTCCTAAAGTCCTTTCGTTGTAGTATCGCACTGGGCATCTGGTGCCATGGGCCAACCTACCATGATAAAGTTGATCCACTTGTCTTTTATGGATGTAGCCCCTTGAGATTAATCTCAACATTCTATGACAAGTTTTAGCTTCAAAAGTCATAATTCATAGCCATTTCTGGCTGAAGGGAAATATGCAAAAACTGTCTGAAGCTCTTTATAGAGCTATTTGTGTTCTGGTAGAATTTTTTCTGTAATTATTGTTTCAGCAATATCAGCGTGTTTAGTCTTATTTTAACATCAAAATTACCTCTTGTAAAGCTGTGAATGTAGGGTCTAACTGTTTTCAGAGATGTGTTATACGTTTTCTCCATGTTGCAACTCTTTGGATATTTAGTCAGTGTGTCTGGTTCACCCTTTCTACCAACTCTTGTCTCTTTTTCTATTTGTATACACACATTGTCAAGCCATTTTTGTTTCCCTTGTATGAACTCCGTAAATTCCTGGTATGCAGGCCTCAAGTCTACTACTTTTCTGTAGCTAGTATCAAATGTCTCATGCCCTAAAGTAGCATTTTCTCTTCAGCATTTGGAAATGTTTCATTTTGCACAAAGTAATTCCTTTTGGGGTGTAAGTATTTATGTCTGTAAGAACGTAGGTTCTCTTCTGTACATGTATCTGATATTCAGTTATTATGATAATTTTTACTTTATTACGCTTTTAATATATATATATTTCGTAAATATTCATATTCTGTAATTTAAAAAACATTAAATATAGATTACTACCATAGAATGAATCGGCACTCAGCAGCTCAACACAAAGCAATAGTAGGTTATATGTCCTTTTTACTCTTTAAATCTACCGTATTCAAGCAATTTCTTTAATGCAGTTTCACATTTTACTCCTATTTATTTGATGGAGAGTTTGTAGACGTTACAAGGATGGTATAATGGTCAGATTGTGCACTGCAGTGCTTACATTGTGTGAATATTCTCTTCTGCCTTGGTCGCTGGGAGATGTTGCTTTTTCTCAAGGGTAAATGTTGCTTACATTCATTTAAATATTCAGTGGTCAGTATGCTCAAATCATATGTATTTTTATTATAATGAAGTAAGTAAGTAACATTTAACCTTGTGAGCCTACTGGTGTGTCCGTGTTGGCATGAGGCTCTGTGTACACTATTAGTCTAATGTGCGTGTGCGCATGTGGGTCTGTGCGCACCACTGGTCCTTCAGGCCGTCAGCCTCGTCAAGGATGGAATAACGGGCGAGAGCAACCGACGTTTATCAGCTTCGAGAGACAGACTGCGGAGAGGGTCACGCGAGTCACTCAACTCCGCTGAGTTCGATGCCAACGACGACGTAAGTAAAAACCCCTACTCTGCCCATACTCCCCATAAGCGCACACTGACACGCACGTAATTTTACTGTTTCACTTGATACTAATTTGTAGTAAATTCATTCGAGTTTGATTCTTGATTTGAGAAACTATGTTGCGTGATTGCATTGTGATGTTTGTTATCAAACAAGTAATAATATATTTTCTTTAAGGTAGATACTATATCTCATGTACAAGTGTACTTCATATTGCGACACTGCAAATGGTTGTAAGTGTTATTGTGTGCTGATAACCCAGAAAAGTTTATTTTTAATACAAAATATATAAACAGAGTGTTTACAGTACTTACATTCATATCAATGCAGCACTTACCATGATATGACACGGAATAATTTAGTTCTTTTTATATATTCATGTAAAGCTTATCTCTGATGTGGCAAGGGGTTTGTTGCTTTAAATATTAAAGATTAAGGTGTTGGTCTTATATCCTTCACTGTTTTAAAAGAATTCTTAAAGGGTAGATTTTTGTCAAGAACCATTGCACTGAACTTTACCGAAGTTTCATTTTTTGCATTAACTGTTTCAGTAAATTTTCCTGGGTTATCTGGGCGATTGTCAATTTTGTTACTCATCTAACTTCTATAAAAACAGGTTGGCAGGAAAGTGCACTCAATGTTTCGCTGAACCTGTAAGTGATTTGAAATAAATTACTCACAGTTGTATTAGAGTGGTAACTTTTATTCTCAGATATTGCTTGCACATTCACTTTAGTAATAGTATATTACTATTTGGTAAGTTTTTTATTTATGTGTAAGCTAGTTCTTAATCCTTTGTATTATGCACTCAGTAAAAATTCTGTAATGGCACAATTTGTAAAGAATATAAGTATTTTATGGACTGCTTTTTTATACAGTATTGATGTTGGTCTGATTTTCCCGTTTATATTCTACCCGCCTATTTTGTATTTGTATAATAGCTTTCGTATATGTTTATCTGTTTGTGAAGATCATATATTTTCTCAGGTATTGATATTCCCTTTAATCTTTTTCTTTGTTTGTATTTGTAAATTGTCCTTCAGTTGATTTACACTATTAAGTATTTAAATGTTAGTGAGTGTAAACCATAGTAGACACTGAATAATTGGAAAGCAAACATCCTTTGTGCATCATTATTGTGCGAGGGCTGTGAGCATTAATTATGGATTAATACGAAAAGCTATTTGTTTTGTAGTATTATTTGAATCATCACAGCCGAGAGATGCTGACAGACTGCTGCCATGAAAGGTGTTTAGTCATACTAGGAGAGGTTTGCATTTATATCCTTACTTTTTTTTTTTTTTGTGATTTCTGCAAGCAGTAGTATGCATGATATATGTTTTATGTAAGAGGCAAAAAGGAAAAGCCTTGAATATCAGAGGTTTTTTTTTTTTAAACGTGACTATATTTATAACTCCATTTTAGTGAACTTAATAAGTTTTTAAGTTGTGTGTGTTTTAATTTTTTTTTTTACTAAAATGCTTCTGTGCATTCATAAACTTCAATCACTTTTATTTACCATTGGTGTACTTTTTTGTCCTTACGTATATGATAAAGGTGTACTAATACTGTATGATTTTGAAATATTGTCTTTTCTTTTCTTCCTGCATTGCGGGTATGTCAGAATTTTTAAATTGTAATATTTTGAGAATATAAGTGAGAGCATTTGTGCATCTGTGTTCATCAAGAAAGAGATATGCTGTCTTTAGCCCATTTCTTTTATTGAATTGCACAGTCTTAACTAATTTTTAAGTCATAATTGATGTACATACCTCAGTATGTAACGTCTTTAACTGTTATTTTTACTCGTATACCAGTATATGTTTGTAAGCAGCTTTCATTCTGCTGTGAGGCATATACTGACTGGTATATTGTTCATAGACAATAGTTGTTACAGTACCCCTTTTTATAGTAAAATTAGTAATGAAAAATTGGAAGAGCCCTTTACTCGGAATTGTGACTTTGAATTTTGTCATGTAATATGAACAATAATAGCAAGATACCATGATATTTTAGTAAAGTTTATGGCTAAAGAAAGCATCGTAATGACTGAGTTGGTGCCAGGGAAATTATTCTTAAATATTAACTTATATGCAGCAAGTGGAAAGTAAAATAGCAGTTTAATGTGTTATTTGTTGAAAGGAAAAAAAAGGTTGTCAGTTAAAGAGGCCTACCTGAAGGAACCAGTGAGTTGAGAGATACAGCAGGCATTTTTGAATAAATACAACATAGAATGAGGCTGGATGCATCGCTCGGATATTAAGTTTGACAAACTCCAATCAGTCCTGTGACGTATTGGCTCAAAAGTTGATTAAATTTCATTTGTAAATGTTGAAAAGTTTATATTGTTTGAACGCGGCTGATGCTCACCGTGAATTAGAGAAGTTAAAAGATAATTTTTCATTAATTATGATTTCTTGTATTTTACTAAAAAGGATTGATCATTCAGTACAAGATACATGATAAACTTACTGAAGTTCCTTGTAATATTTAGGTGGTTGGTATCTATTGCTTATCTGTATGTCTCGGTTTCACTGTCATCTTCTCAGGCTGTGCACGAAGGAATAGGTAGTAAGAAATCAGTGCCATTGCAGCTGTTTCCAATTTGAAAAAAATAAAAAATAAATAAAAGAAAATTGTTACTGGGGTCTGTTGAAAGCAAGATATGGAAGGAATTTGCTAGTAAATACTATTTTGAAAGTGTATTATTATTATGATCATTAGATTCATTTCACGATATTTAGGATTTTTTTTAATACATGGTTTTCATAAATATATAAACAGAATACCAAGAAGAAAAACTGATCATGTAAGAAAGTATAGTACACAAAGGAAGTATACGACTCGCATATGCATTGGATTGCTACGTATTGTCAAAAATTAAGATTGGAATGGCACAGATTCTTGTACCATTCCTGAGACTGATGGCTCAGGTATTTTTCTCTTTTTTTTCCCCTCAGCCCCCAAACTTCCCTTCCCCCATGGGGTCTACCTCTTCACAAAGATCGCAAGACGACGCACGCCACACCGGTATAAAAAAAATCTTCCACGCTTTCGGCTTTCAGTCCTGAATGAAGCACAAGCAGAATGCGCTCAACTCACACCTGTTTTTTGGACTCTTGAGCAACGCTGTCTGGTGGCTGGCACATTGTATCAGATTCCTTTAAACTCCCACCCCACCCCACCCCACCATACCTTGCAATGGAAGTATCCATGTTAAGAAGGATATCAAAAAGCTATAAGCTTAGGTTCTTTTGATATTTGTATATATGAATGCCTCTCTAAGGTGATAATTTCGTGATATCACCAGTGGATAATGAACTTTATTACGATTCATCAGCACTAGTTTCACCACTTTAAAATGATAATATATAATTTAGGCAGATGGAGGCGGTCATATCATGATTGCAGTAGCATGGATATTTCCAGGAATGCTTTTTGCATTTATGTAGCCATCATTGTTTTAAGTGGCATTTATTGGATTCATACTTTGCACTTTTATTCCATCACAAAGTGGTATGGAGTTCAAGTGTATGGGAAATGACACTTATTTGTTAGTTCACTCGTTATTAAGTTTCACTTATTTATTCTATCATCTCTCCATCAATTACGCTTCATGTTATTATTATAATGTGAGGCTTACCCATGGAATTGTTGGAGAATTATTGTTTTTATCATGAAGTGTTCAGTCATCTTTTAATATAGTGTATATAGTTAATGTATGTCATTTCCTCTTTCAAAGCATCTCCCAACTTTGTGCAAGAATTTCTGTACATAGCCGCATGTCTTTTGTGGATTTTATGAATCCCCATAAAATCTGTTCATCCCCTTTTATAAATGTAACCGTGCCAGCTACCAGCTTTCACAGCGTTCACATTTACTTGTGTTTTGGCAGATTGGTTATGAAATTAATTTATTCAAATTGCTTTTCTGAATAATTTTGCACTTTATGCACTGAAGTAAATTCTGAAATTGTGTTTCCAGTTATGAATGTGAGACACTCAATTTGAGGGTATATCCCGTTGAAAATATTGTGCATTTGTGTCTGTCGTATTATTGCACACAGTATTTAAATAAGTTTCGTGCAGTTTGTTTTGCAGTCGTAATATTATGTACTCATATGGAAATTGAGAATTACATTCTTTAAAAGCTAGTCATGCTGTATCATCTCTACGTTAAAAGAGCAAAAAATACTTTTTTCCCCCCTAAATTCTCCAAAGATTCTGCCGCAACACACAGTGATAATGTCCACGCATTGCGCTCCCCTTTTTCACCTATGGCTAGTCTCATTTGTTCTTTTGCAGTTTTCGCAGGACAGAAGTGTATTCTCTTTATATGGAAAAACATTGTGACAAATTTTCTCAATGGCTTCACTGCCCTTTCATTAAGAAATTTGTAGCAAGATCAGTTTCCATGCAATAGAATGTATTTTTGTGCCGGATGCAATTTTTCAACAAATAGATTTAGCATCTAAATATATGGTAGTGTGTATTCCTGTTATAATTGTGTATTGTTTCTGTATTGAAGTATATATTTTTTTTAATAGTTTTAGTTTGTAGTGTAGAGGGATTTTTTTTATTACAATATAAAAATGATAGATTTAGTTATTCTTTTATTTTGACCTTTATTTTTGCTTTCTTCGAGGGGCCACTCTGCTTAAGTTTTCATTTCCATTTTATAATTTTCTTTTTTTTTCTATAATGGATTTATCAGACTAACCTGAACTGTGTGAATATAACCAGTTGCATATTATCAATATTAATATTATTATCTAGGGAAAGCTCTTTATTAAAGTTATTTATTAGAACTGTAGAGCACTTGAATTTCTAGCAACAGCTTGGAAGTTTCATGTGAGATGTGAAATGAACAGTTCTAGAGCTTTTTTTTTTATGTATTCCTTACAAATACAAATAAAGAGAATTGTCATGGTAGATAATGGATACTTAGTGAAAATGAAAGATATTGCAGTTACATTTTATTGTATAAATCTGACTCCAAAACTTGTAGGATAGCAAACTTTATATATATATATATATATATATATATATATATATATATATATATATATATATATATATATATATATATATATATATATATATATATATATATATATATATATATATATATTATATATATATATATATATATATATATATATATATATATATATATATATATATATATATATAGTATTATCTAATATAACTGAAGGGATAATTGATTTTGTATTTGGATTATGTTTGCAATACATACTTCATTTGTTATATATTAATATAGAAATTTAGAGCTGAAATAAGTTTTCATTATGAGATAGTTATTAAAATATGTGGGTAATCAATGCTATAGAGTTGCCCAAACATATGGCTGGTTTAAAATTTACATGCCGGTTTATTTCGAGCACTTTTTTATACTGCTTGTGGAAATAGCTCAGTCGGTATCTTGCCCTTTAAGAACCCTAAACTCTGCCATTAGACTGATTTCAGTCAGCATATTTAGTCTGGGCATGTTAATTCAAATAATGGTAAAACAGATTTAAGAACAAAAATGTTAGATATAATCTATTTTGTTAATAGCTGTGAATATTTTTAATTAAATCATACAGCTTGGTTAGGTTGGAAGATCTTACATTATTTATAGATTTGAAAGCAAGATTATTTTGAGGAAGTAGATTGAGTCAGGAGTTTCCCTATTAAATATCGTATTCCGCTCCTTTAGAATTTGTTTATGTGCATAAAGACAATGGATTTAGAGAGAAAGTATATTTTGAAAGCCTTCAATTTATAAGTTACTGTTTCATTAGCTTTGATTTATAGCAAGTATTGTGCTTTGTGGTTAAGTTTATCTCACACACATGTGCGCACATGCACACACATAGTAGTCTCTCTCTCTCAACTAATAAAGAATGTACAGAAATCTTTATCCCCACTTTAAGTCATCTTCAGCCTTTTAAAACCAATTTAATTTTAAGACTCAAGTAGTAGTCCTATACATGCTGAAAAACGCTTAATCCTAGTGATTCGTTTGGTCTGGAGCTCACGATTTCATGATTTCTCAAGTATAGACGCCAGTGTTGCGTTACAACATTGTTTGCATTTATTGAATACATTCTTCAGCTTTCATTGCTTGCTGTATTTTGAAGTAACTTTCCACCATGTATATCCACTAACTATTATTTACACTGTAGATTTGCTTGAGCTCCTTTTTAGATTGAGAAGTCCGTTTCTTTATGAACAATATTTATTTCATTTCGGTACCCGCAATAACCATATCACGGGTAAACTGTCCACTTCGTCTTGACAAGAAGAGTTCGAAAAATATGCAGTTGCGTAAGCTATCTTTCAGGGAAAACTTCACCAAAGTAATTACTAGCCCATAAGGGTGGACTCTGACACTCTTCTCGCATATTTACTTCGCCGTAAGGCATTCACCATAGATTGTGTATAGCATATATGGTTCATGCCGAAAATCCTGTATAGACTTAAAACTTTTTTTTCCAGTTTCACATAAATCTGTTCTGTCATTTTAAAGTTATTTGTGCTTTGTATGTGATAAGATATGAACAACTCCAAAGTTTTTAGACATGCAGGCTGCACTCGTACGCAAGTGATAAACTTTTATAAAATATAGTTTTTTTTATACGCTGGTACGATATTTTTGTATTTTGTGCGTTATCCATGAAGATTTAGCCTTTATGCAGTGTGATAACAAAAGTTCTTTGTAGATATAGGATAGGGCAGATGGCCAATTGTTGTTTTGTACTCTTAATCTTGTATGCACATTTTTTTTTTTCCTTTTTTTCCAAGCTCGATGTGATATTCCTTTCAGTACTTAAATCATAATTACTGTTGTAATATGTGTAATGACTTGATTTATTCTTGTGTCTTCCATCTAAGATAGTGCCTCATTTGTCTGACTTATAATCTACATATATTTGCTTCTTGGGTCTTAGCCATTTCAAATAATAATAAGACTGATTATTATTATTATTACTATTATTATTATTGCTGTTTTCATCATGACAATCTATCAGTAACTTTTTTTTTTCATTTGTTTACGTAGATTTCTTTGGCATGCATCACCAGTTATTGAAATGTATATACAGTACATATATTTCTTGTAAAATCATGTCAAGAAACGAGGAATATTCTTAGATGAAACCCCACTATGTCAGACACAGAATAATTTGTAGTATTCGTTAAAATATTTTGGAACTTGGAAGCATGTGTGTTCCATGGTGCTGAGACTATTTTATGTTTGATATATTTGTCTTATTTTCTGATTTATTTTATCATCATAATTTTGTCATCACAGCGACTTTGCTTATTTTCTTTTCATTTTTTTTTTTATAACTGAATTTCTCTTGCCTTGATGGAACTATGTTGAACATGCTCATATTGTTAACGTACCAGAATTTGTTTTTTTATTATTATTGCTGTCACTAGTGTACCTTATCAGAAATAAATTATGAGTTAGAACCATTTTTTGTTTGCTTTTCTTCCTTCTTGTGATGTTTAAATGCTTTTATTTAATTGGTGTATTGGTGTTTGTGCCATAATTTGTGTGCAGTGATTTGCTTTTTTTTTTTTTTTGCATGATTTCTCAGATTATTCAGCAAAATATTTCAAGAAGAGAGCTAAATGTACCATATTGATATTTAAATAGTTTTAAACAACTTCCAGTAATATTAATTTTTTTACCCTATTTTTTTTTTATCCTCAATGATGATTTATTATTAAGAAATAGTTCCAATACAGTATTACAATGTAAAAATATTAAAAATTTTGTATATAAAAAGTAAATAATTTACTTAACTTTTTGAAATGTTTGTCTTTCTTCTTCTTCTTCTCTCATATCTGCATGCTATATTGTAACAGACCAACATGTCTTAGTACAATAGCTAAATCGTTTTTGTATATGGCATGATTATTCACATTGAATTTTTAATTTTAATACTTTACCTTAATACTTGCAGGAATAATTGTTGTTTCAGTGACGTGAGTCTTTGTTCCACTTTTGTGATATACACTACTGTATATAGTATGGAAATATATTCTCTAAAGAAACATGTTTATATCTGATAGACTTCGCCATTCCTTAGTAGGTCGCTACTTAGTAAATGACTCTTCTATAGAAATATATAAACGTTGTTTTAACATATTCATTTTTATACACTCCATAGAATATTTTTCCAGAGTAAGTGACCTTTTGTACGTTTTCCTTTACATTGAGTGCACTCTCCTCTGCCTTGTAGCAGTTGACAGTAGTAGAGGTGATTGGGCTAAAATGCAAAAAGGCTGTCTGGCTTATTTCTTTGAAATTTATCCACTAACGACAGCTACGCTTAGAGGTGCCCATACATTGTGCGATTTGGTCTTGAAACCACTGGATAGATCTGATTGGATCCCATCATATTTGATCATCTATGGGCTGGTTGTGATCCCCAACCAGCCCATAGATGATCCAGTCTGGTCGGATTGAACCAAATCTGTCTGGTTGTCTCAAGGCCAAATCGCGCCGTATATGTGACCTTCACTCTTTTTGTATTAAGTATGTTGAATTGTACACCCATTTATGTTAAGTAAGTAGGGTATACAACTTACGATTGTCTTTCCTCTTTACCAGAGACCTTAAAGTAAGTTAAACTCTTATCGATGTATTAACTGAGTTTCAAAGCTAATGTGTTGGCTTATCACACACACTACGTGGTGTCTTCATAGGAAAAAAGAGGTTGGAAATAACCCCATAATCTGATTTTCAATCAAAAAGCTGAAATGAGGGTCATTAGACCTTGCACCAAAACAAGCAAACAGATGAATGGATGTTCTAAACTAGGTGTCCTTATTTTAGCTTTTACTTTTTATCAATATGAGTGAAGTCAGGTCGTGATAATGAATCGTTTACTTTATGTCGATCAAGTAATTTTTCCTTGTTGCAGGTCTATCCTGTAATTTTGCATGCAGTTTTTCTGTTTAAGATTCACTGTGCTGCATTTCACCAAGCTAAAATGCCTGCTGTGAGCTTTGTCTTCTAACATGATTGTCATGCATTATAAATAAGAATTTGAAGTTTGCAGGGTTTTGCAATGGAGAGGCTTCAAGTTACTATTCAGAAACAGTACAGTGTTTAAATAAGATTAGTTTTATTTATAGGGGGATATTTAACATATTTAGATAATGGCGTGTGTAGAGCTACTTCATTGGTATTCACTAATTCTAATAAGTATATAGGTTGATCTTTTTCCTCAGTAGCATGTTATTATTTCAAAAGAGTACAGTATTTAGACAGTTCTTTTGATGTAAAGCATAAGTCACTCTTTTAATTAAAGTCTCGATGTTTAATGTATAAATTTTTGCAAGTTGATAGAAAAGTGTTTCTTGAACACAGTAATAGGGTTAGCAGTTAACTAACTAACTTGTCCTGAACAGCAATTTATTTACAGAGTTCTAGTATGTATATGTTGTATTAACCTCAGTACTTAAATTATTTTAAAATTGTGAAAAAATTACACACTGCACTGTACTTCAACAGGTCTATGCTTCCAGTATCTCCTTCTTTATATGTTACTTAATTGTGCTTAAATACAATTTCCAGCACATTCAACTTACAGTATTTGTGTTTTGAGGAAGCAAGGTCATCATATTTCTCCTTTTTATGAAGAGAAATATTTAATTTTTACTCAGTTTTTCACAGATTGAAATTTTATCCTCTCTTCATGAGGAAGTAAAAATACTCTCTGCATTTGTGCGAATGCATATGTTTATAGATTTATTTAGCACATATTTTCATCATAATCTTTCAGTTATTGCTATTTTTTGACACTGGTAGTATGGTCGAATTATTTTGTACATTTTTTTATGAGATGCAGAGGTAATATATATGGCCCTGTTTCTTGTGTAATTTGGGACTTTCAGCTGTATCATATCTAATATTATAAAATAGGTGACTGCGAGTGACTTTATATATATATATATATATATATATATATATATATATATATATATATATATATATATATATATATATATATATATATATATATATATATATATATATATATATATATATATATATATATATATATATACACACATATATATATATATATATATATATATATATATATATATATATATATATATATACACACAGGGGGTCCTCGTTTAATGTAGGGTTCCGTTCCTGACAGCTGACTTGAAATGGATTTCGACGTAAGTAGGAATTCACCTGAATTCGAACCTAGGTCTCCCAACCTATGTTAGAAATAAATCATCTAAAACATAGAAAAATAATGTAAGTTCTTAGTCTATCATAGAAAAATACTAAAACTAATCTTAATAGTATTGCAAACCTTTAAAATTAAGAGGATGAAGCTGGGGAGGCAGCTGCTGAGGAGACAGGGGCAGGTGAGTCTGGAGAGGCAAAAAAACATACAGTACAGTACATAATCTATAGGAAAAAATACTGTACTATAAGTTTTTATTCTAAGATAATAAAACAAAGCTTATAAACATAAAAATATTACACTACAACTTTTTTTAGTGGCACTGCCATCTGAACTATCACTAACACACTTGGGAAGCATAGTAAAATCAGTAACGAGCATACACAACAAGAGAGCATACGAAATCACTAGACACAATATGGCGGGTGGGAATAAACTGACATCTGCTCTTCTCACTCTCCGAATGCCGCATGACATCGTATTCTTACACTACGCTCAACAATATATTTTTTTTAAATTCAATATAATCCTTCAGTATAACTAAATATATAAATAAATAAATAATTAAAGCCATTAACTTGATACACATGAGTACAGCAGTGCTGCTAGCTGTGTATTCCTCCACCGCTCTCACAATCTATTTTAGCTTGCGGTTTGAATGTATCGCACCAGCCAGGTAGGTAGAAAAATTATTTTTTTTTATTGTTTTTTGCCTTTGTTGTAACAGCAAAACGACGTAATTCGGATCGACGTTATACGAGGACCTACTGTATACATATACAGGGGGTTCCCGTTTTAAGTTGTTCCGAGGTTACATCAGAGACCAATAAATTATTAATAAATCAATTTTTCAACATACCAGTCATCCAGATGCAAACCAAACTCAGTAGTAAAGGTTACCAATACTGTATAGTGTACTTTAACTAATTTTATGTATTAGATTTAGAGCTTAAGTTATTTTTCTGTGTATTAAAGTATATTTTTAGCATTGTGCGGGACCGAGGTTCGAATTATAGGCGTGTTCCAGCTTAAGTCGAAAAAGTCACCTATCATTAACGGAACCCTGACGTAGAGTGGGCCCCCCTGTGTGTATATATATATATATATATATATATATATATATATATATATATATATATATATATATATATATATATATATATATATATATATATATATATATATATTATATATATTTTTTTTTTATATATAATTCACTTTTCTCTTGTGCATCTTTGTTAAGGTAGGTCAGTTGTTAATTATGAAATAGTACTAGTCCTTGATTCTTATATAGTTGTATACTGTAGTGATTTTTGTTTTCACATTTCTAGAGTTTGTTCTTGACTGTACTGACTGAAGTAAAAGGAGTTATATTATTTTATAATTTTAGTTTGCTCTGAATGCACGTTTTGTTTTATAAGAAGTCATTGCTAGTTGCATATGGCTTAGTTTTATGGTAAGCAGTAAAAATCGTGGACGGTTGTTAATGGTGTTGTAATACGACAGGATATTTTCTTGATAAATATGCCACAGAGAACTTAGTTAAATTATTTTATATCTCTCGTTACATCTTGTTGGCGAATGTAATTTTGGTCTTTTTATGTATGATTTTGCATCACATTTGTTATATGGATTAGATTGATAATCAGAGCTTAGAGGCAGTAGTCGTATTGTCATATATTTCTGGCTCCTTTCACATTAAATTGCCTGCCTTGTCCAGAAACGAGGACCACAAGGCGTGGATTTCAAGCTCTCTCTAGCTCCAGATGCGGTGCTGGGTAGACTCAGATTCGGTCTGGAGATGAAAGTCACGCTGGTTGGCAATCCCACCATAGTGAGCCTTGGCCTCGGCAGGCTAAATGTAGAGAAGTATCTGTTAGGGCTTGTAATTTCATTAATTAAGAGAAATGATGTGCAATACATATATGTTTTCTTAGAGCATAATCAGTGTTAGAGCAATATAGGAGACATTTCCAATGCAAAGCCCTGCATGTAATTTGGGAAGTTTCAGTTGAAGTAGCTTTATATCATACAATAGCCCTAAGGAGGTTAAAAAAGTGTTTCCTGTATTGTTCCTCATTAAATAAAAATACAAATATTAGAAATTTCAATAAGATTTGCTTATTCTGTGATGAACTCTTCAGTTCGACAGATAAGTCATTAATTAAAATAAAAAAATTTGAAATTTCAATAAAATTTGCATACTTTGTAATGAACTCTTCAGTACAACTTATAATTAATTAATGAGAATACAAAACTTAACAGTTTCAATAAGATTGCATATTCTTTAATGAACTCATTTGGTTCAACAGATTATATCGAGAATAATTCTATGCCATATCAAGACTGTCTGTAAGGTACGAACCTTAATACTGGTATACTTTTTATGTATATCATATATTAAACGTTGTGTTATACTGCAACAATATAGGAAACATTTATAATAGATATATCGTATCTTATTTATTATGGGATGCAACTTATACTTCCTATACATAGAGTAAATACTTATAGAAAGAGTTGTACATATGCTACACAGCACTTGTAGCAATGCTGTACATAGTGTAAATAATGTGCAGTACTAGTACAGTATTTATATTATTATTGGTTTAATATAGCAATGCATTTTGTTTTGTTTCTTCTAGGACTTTTCATTTATTTAAATGATATCCAATGTTTCATCTATATAAAACAGGAGGTCATTAGATGCTACATTGTAGAGATTATTAGTAGAGATGCCATTTACAAGAAAATCTTTAGTTTAAAATTATAACATTTAAATATAAAAAATAAAAAATATTACACCTGATTGTATCTAGTTTTGTGCCAAAATTGTTTTAAGGTCATAATTTAAAAAAAAAATTTATAGGAAAAGGAGAAATAATTAGTAAATGGCATCAATTCAAGCATCTTTTTATACACAATTTCCAATAACTGTCTAAAGAATATTTTGCAAATTTGTGATGTTTATTTCCCTGAAAACCATATACTGTATTCCTCTGAAATTCATTAACTACAATAGTAACATTTGTCAAATACTAACAGTGCAGTATTTAGTAGAAATTTTGTTATTCACATAGTTACTTCGCCAATGACTTAGGCTTTGGTCAGTTGCATTTTGTAGGTGTTGCTGGAGTGTTATTTCTAGAGTGAATGCCTTTGTTAAGTTAACAAATGGTTTCATCACAAAGTTGCTCAAAATATATTTTCTTCTAATGACAGTGTCATGGAAATGCATGTTAATATCACTCATTACATGGTTTATGGTGTTGGTGCATGTTTAGTTTACAGGCATATCATTGCAGTATTGGTCTTATCTCTGAATAGTCGGTGATGGTGGTGATGGCTATATTATTAGTCCCATAGTTAATATATTACAAAATAATTTAGTATAAAAATTCTTGATTTTGCACACTGTTTTGCAAAATAGTTATCAGCCAGCACTAATTGTGGGTGCATTTCACTTGCTAAATCGTAATTTTATGGAAAAAAAAAATTGCTTTATACAATCACAAAGACTAGATCTAATCTGTTGTCAGGTATAACCATTAACCAAGTTATATATATATATATATATATATATATATATATATATATATATATATATATATATATATATATATATATATATATATATATATATATATATATATATATATATATATATATATATATATAAAATCTAAGCTATTTGTTTATACAATGTTTTAAAAGCCATGCCTTTATATTGTAAATACAGGTATTCTTAGATTTCATTTTCACTTCCTTCAATTTAGATACGATTAGATTTAATTCCTGTGCCTCATATTCTTACCCACTACCTGTTAATACACTATTAGTTTCTGCATAAATGCAGTTGAACCACCACCACTGTCTAGGAAAATTAGTCCAATAGTATGATGCAATATTTGCCACGTAGTATGAGTACGGTCGACTGCGGAGGTCCAGCTCTTTCTCCAAGTTGCGGGCTTCGATCATGAAATCTAGCGCCAAGTTGGTGCATAAACTTCGGGGTCGGGTGGACGTAGACGGTGAAGACACAGAAGCGAGGTAGGTTTTTACATTTGTACTTAAGCCATTTCTGCCCCTCAGCTGGGTAACTTTCATAAACAGTGCTTGCTATCTGTTATGATGGTACAATTGCCTGTGAGTTGATGGTATTTTGAAAAGAAATGTATCGACTAATTTCCTTACGTGGCTTAATCATGCATAAGTTAATATTATAAAATGGAAGGTTTTGTCTTAATGACAGCTTTTTGGTGAAGAGTATATGCTTTACCACTGGTGTATCAGCTTACACTTTAGTATTTTCTTAGCACGCTATAAAATGCCTTGCTCTGTTTACAGTACTGCTCATCGACTGTCAACTCCAGAGAAATTTGACAGTATATATTTTAAATTTTATGTAAATTTGGGTAAGTCTTTTTTCTTTAGCAATAAGTCATAAGTAGCAGAAGTAATTGGTGAAAGCTGAGAGAAACCCCCAGAAAGAGATGGCTAGATAGGGTGAAATGAACTTTTGTTGTTTGCAGCAAATCAGTGGAAGATGTTTGAGAGTGCAAGAGAGAGGCCCTTGCTTATTTCAGCAAATTGCAATGGGTGGGTGGGAGGGGTTGCCAGGAGTTGAAACAGTGGGGGTAAAATCGCTATGGCTTCAAGCCCCAGGGCAGATCTTTGTCCACTAACTCTATAAGTTAAGCAGTGTGATGATGGTAAGGAAATTGTGTTGACCATTTATCCCAAGAAGCAAAGAAAGGTGTGATGTGTGAATTGGCTTTCTGTTATATTTGTGTGCTCAGACTCAGCCACCCCCTTACAATGGGTATCATGGTCATTTTATATTTATATATATGTGTACATACAAAACTATAACTGTAATGAAAACACTTCATTCAATGGTAATTTTAGTTTATATGGCTTCGTCAGTCATACAATCTAAATCATATTCAGAAATATAATTTTGGCATTTGCCAGTTATAGGTATACAGTATTGTATTGGCAATATCATATATTATTAAAGTGATTTTTACAATGATTTGGTGACTTATGGCTATTCAGTATGAGTTGTTTAGGTGACTTGATTTTAGATGGAACTTTTTTATACTTTCTTCTATATTCAGTATCTTTAAAGTTAATATATATATATATATATATATATATATATATATATATATATATATATATATATATATATATATATATATATATATATATATATATATATATATATATATATATATATATATATATATATATTTTTTATTTTTTTTTATTTTTTTATTTTTTTTTTTCTTCTCCCTGAACCAGGATAGGAGGGAGGGTGAAAATGAGGCAATATCGAGCACACTTACTTAGTTCAAGTTAGGAAGGAGGGAGAAATAGGATTGAAAGGAAATTGTGGGAAAGGAAAAAAAAATGAAGTATTGAAAGAAACTGGATGAGGAAAGCAAATCCTCTCGCTACTTTTGTTAAGAAAATGTTATTTATATTGTTTGTACAATTCAATACGTTAGAGCTGCAATCACATATTTTCCTCAAAAGTTACTAACTAGGTAATAAATTCCTTATTTTGTTTTCTTGAAGAATATACAGTTTTCAAAAATATAATCCAACTTATTTTTCAAAATTTCTATTCATTCTCAACTCTGTTGCTATATTCTACCTGGTAAACAAGGTTGCAACAAATATGATAAAATAGTCAGGTAGTAAGTATAGTGATATATATATCTTTTGTTTTTACCCTAAAATGGCATAATGGTGTACAAAGTGAAGCCTCATAGCCAAGCTAAAAAGCAGTGGATTTGTGATCATTCTATCAAGCCTTTACCACTTGAGTGTTGTTCTGGTATATACAGACTGCAGAATGTTTTATATATGTTTTGTTTTACAATAACTGATCAACACATTCTAAGTTTATTGCTTCCAAAAAATAGTCGTCAGTTACAGGTTGAAACAATGGCTGAGGTTTTTTCCTTCATTAAATACCATAAGAATTACCTGTGAAAAGTTACTTCCTTTCTACTATCAATTATTCGGTGCTACTTTAGCGTGCAGTCTACTTTGCTATCTTTAGTCCATTGTACCTTAACCTAACCTAACAATCTTAGGTTAGATTAGTTTGGTGAGGCGAGGATGCTATTGTACCCTATCCTGACTTAACCAAATTAAGCTAACCTTGTTAGGTTAGGTTGCAACAGACTACAAAATATAGGAAGACTGCACTCTGAAGTAGCACTAAGTATTCCATCTTGCAAATGCACAATAACTTTCTGTACGCATTCAGTACACAAAAGCATGTACGGAGTCTTACATTTCATCTTTTGACATTTCCATCATCCATGCAGCCAAGTAGGGTATTTTAATCCTGATTACAGGTGTTCAGAAGAATCTCTGCATTTTGCATCGTATCTCTTCTATACTGTTTACAAATACAGTAAATTTATTTTTCTTTCAGAATGAAGCGAGCAAGTTCAATGTCAGTTCTTAGTGGAGAGGAACCACGCAAAGAGGTTAGTGCAATGATATTCTTATTAGCATCGAGCGTGAGCAGAAACAGGCTTATAAATAATGTACTCTATTTGGTATACATTATTGCCTGAAGACAAGAAATTCTTATTAGATTATATTTAGGAAATATCAGTGTGTTATCAGATGGCAAAATAAGGTATTGTATGGTGTTTGTCCCATTTGGAAATAATATAGCTTCAGAACAGAACTTGAAGGTTAATATAAAATTATCTGTTTTTAATGCTTCAATTTTATTTGGATGTGATGTTTTTAATAAATTTCATCTCCTGCAATGGATGCATATAATAAACTTAAAACATATTTAGATGACTGTAATCATAGCTGTTGTTGTTGAAGCATTTAAGACTTGTCGTTTCATATGAACACAACTTTAATTAGGAGTGTTTTTCGTTTATGGAATCTTATAAGTGAATATAATTATTAATATAGCAATACACAATTTTGATGAATATGCAGTTTTTACGACCGCATTACTTGAGGCCTTTTTGGCTAGAGGTCTTTCTCTCATCTTTGCTCTTGCCCTTTAAAGATTAATAGCTAGTCATTTCCCAGATCTTGTTCTCATACTCACTCTGTATTCACAAATTTTTTTCCAAACTTTTTTTTTAAAAGAAAACCTCTAAACTTGCCACAAATAGAACTGTGGTCTTCATACATCATTGTTTCGGTTTGCATGTGTCGGTATTGCTGGTTACCACTGCCTAGTTTAGACCTGTCTTTAGCAAGTATTTGAGAGGCAGATGTTGGGTGGTGAGCATAGCTCATGTCTTTTAATCCTGAGTGAGCACTTAACGGGGTCCAAAGGGTTTATGATTGCAGCCCTGTCTTAACATCAAGCTTCAGCGTGCAGCCATAGAATCTTTCCCTAACACTCACTTGTCTGCTATGCTCATTTAGGCGGAAAATGTTTGTATATTTACTCTATTCTAGCAGATGCATATGCAGTTAAATGTCAATCTTAGGGAAATTATCTAATTGTGCTTACGGGAAAGAGCCCCAAGCTTGTCATCCCGTCTCCTGGTCGGTTCCATTTTGTATTTAGTGATACTTATCATACCTGTCCTTAATACTATGGACTGAGTTAGCATTAGCTACCTCATCACTTATCGAATTCCAATTATCAACTACTCTTACAGTAAAAAAGTACTTCCTTACATCCTGCAAAGTTTTCTTCAAACTATGACCTCTAGTTCTAGTGCCAGCCATATCAAAATCTCGATCTGTATCCACTCTGTCATAACCATGAAGGAATTTAATAACCGTCACCATATCCCCCCCTCAATCTTCAAGTGATGGTAAGTCTAATTCCCTCAGCCTCTCATCATAACTGAGATTGCGTATTTCTGGCACCAGTTTCGTGGCATGTCTTTGAACTTTTTCAAGCTTAGCTATGTGCTTTTTCATGTGCGGGTTCCAAAAGGGAGCTGCATATTCAAGCTTTGGCCTCACATAGGTTACATATATATTTCTGAACATTTCCTTGTCCATGTGCCTGAAGGCTACCCTTTCATTTGCTAAGAAAGCATATGCTGCCCTTACTATGCCATTTATATGCATTTCTGGAGACAAATCTGCCAGTATGTTTACTCCTAGATCTCTCTTATTCTCTGTCTCTTGAAATTCTATTCCTGCCACCGAGTAGTCAAGCTTGGGCCTTCTTGCACTTGAACCCATTCTCATTACCTTAAATTTTGAAGTATTGAATTTCATTAGCCACTTTTCTGACCACTCATGCAGACTATTTAGATCTTCCTGAAGTTCTCTACCATTGTTCTCGTTCCTTACTTTTTTCACAATCTTTGCATCATCTGCAAACATATTCATGAATGAATTTACAGACTCTGGTAAGTCATTTACATATACAAGGAACATGAGTGGCCCTAAAACTGAACCCTGTGGAACTCCACTACGAAGTCTTCTCAATTCAGACACTGAGTGTCTTACTCTAACCCTTTGTTCCCTTCCTTCTAAGTATGTTTTTATCCATTTCAAGACATTTCCACCTATTTTTGCCATTCCTTGCAGCTTCTTAATAAGTCTCCTGTGTGGGACAGTGCAAATGCTTTCTGGAAGTCTAGGAATATGTAATCTGTTCAGCCCTCTCTTTCCTGTGAGATTCGGCTTACCTCATCATAAAATTCTAATTAGTTTGTTACTGATGATCTACCTTCTCTGAAGCCATGTTGACTCACTGACAAAAAGTTGAAAGATTCCAAGTGAAGAGAGATATGTTTCCTTAGTAGTTTCTCCATAAGGAAACAGGTTTATAGTTTAGAGCCATATCCCTCCTTCCCCTTTTGAAGATAGGTATCACGTTTGCTTGTTTCCAGCATCTTGGAATCTCCCCTGACTCCATGACATTTTAAATATGATACTTAGTGCCTCTGGTATTGTATTAATTTCTTAAATACATAAGGGGATATATCATCAGGACCTGTAGCTTTATGGACATCTAACTCCATCAGTGCTTTTCATACCTCTGTGGCTGAAAAGATGATGTTTTCTAGTACTGGCTCATGAGCTATCTTTGCAATCTGAGGGGGTGGGGTATTTTCTACTGTAAATACTGACTGAAGCTCCTTGTTAAATTCTTAGCAGATCTCTTCATCCGTCTCAGTGATGCTTCCATCCATTTTCTTAAGCTTTAAAACCTGTTCTTTTACCTTAAAGCCGGTTCTTTTTCCTTCAGTTTTCCTCTGATAAAGCTGTGGAAAAGTTTGGGATTTTCTTTACCCTTCCTGGTGATATTCCTTTTATAGTCTCTCTCAGCATCTCCTCTTTTACTTAGGTAATCAGGTCTTGCTCTTTTATAAGTCTTCCAGGCATTTATGGTTTTTCTCTTCCTATACCTTTTCCAGCATTTGTCTCTCCACTCCTTAGCTCCCTTACACTCATTATTGAACCATTTCTCTCTGGTATGAATTACTCCTATATTGGTAACAGGTATGCAGCAATCTAATATCTACCCATATTCCTCTCAAAAGATGTCGTAGATTTCTTGTACAGATTTGATGTTAAATAAGGGCCTACAGTCAATAACTGCAAAAAGCTCATTCATTTTGATGTAATCTTGTTTCGGATAGTTCCTCCTCGTGTACTCAGTGCTTCAATTAGGTAATTACTCCATCAACAACACACACTGGTCACTTTCCAATTCATGGTTCATACTCAATTTTTTCAATATCTAACACATTATCTGTGAATACTAGATCAAGTAGTGATGGCTCATCCCCACCCCTGGCCCTCGTTGGTTCCATTACATGTTGGTGTAGGAAATTCCCTTGTACGCAATTTAGGAATCTTGCCCGAATGAGTCCTCACCACTGTGTGGGTCAAGATTTATCCAATCTATGTCTTTATGATTAAAATCTCCCATAATCAAAATCCTACATTTTCTCTCCTGTGCAGTGTTAACAATTGAGTTTATGACTTCAATAGTACCTGTATGACTTTTCTCATAAATTCTAGCCTATGTTGGTACCTTGATGGGTTATATACACTGTTATTATAATGCTCTCTGATCCAGTATTTATGCGTGCAGCAAGAAATTCTTTGAACTCACTTTCTTTAGCATATTCTTTGAACTCACTTTCTATAGCAAATTTTATTTCTTCAACCTGAAACCTGTCACTTACAAGCAGTGCTATCCCTCCACCAGTCCTCTCAGATCATTCAACCCTTAAAAAACTGTCACACTGTTTAAGTCCTCACTTAGTCTCTGTAACTGCTACTATATCTGCCTTACTGTTGTAAATCTTATCTTTTAATTCTACTGCCTTACCAACTATGCCATCAGCATTTGTGTATAACAATCTTAATGAGGCCCCATCCCCTGATCTTCTATCATAATCTTCTCTATATCCCCTTTGTGTGGAAGAGCTCTGAAAGGAAAATTTTTCTTCTCTTCTTTATTTCTTTCCTCATCTGACCTTCTAGCCTATTGTAACAAGTTTTTGATCCTTTCCATTTCTTCCTGTGTTCTGTATGGTCTAATGAACACTGTTTTGAATTCTTGAAGGTCTTTTAGGCTTATTTTCCTCATTAATATATCTCTACATGTGTTCCCCCTCTCAAAGGTTACTTTTGTTGGTCTTTGCTTTCCCTCCCTAGAATATTTACCTAGATGGTGAATGTTTTCAGTATCCTCAGGACCACATACTACTCCAAGCTTCCTTATCGGGTCTAAAATCCTAGCTTTATTTTCTTCAAGTCTCCCCTGCCATGTTGGCTCCTGGGATTCGCTTATACCCAAGATTACCACTGGCTTCTCTTTATCAAGTGCCTGTTTGATCACTGGATTAGCCCTTTCCATTACAATGTCTTTCATTTTTTCTATTACTGTTTCTTTATAGTCAACTGTTTGTATGTTTTCCAGTGCCACCACCATCACAGCCTCATTTACTGCCACATACCACTTTAGTGCATTAGCAAAGGAAGCTTCCATGGCATCATGTTCCGTATTCAGCTCTTGGAACGCTTTTCATTCATTCAGGTTGTCATTCAGCTGTTTATTGTTATCTTCTTGTTTAGAAATTCTGGTTTCTAGTTCACTTTTCCCCTTCCAGCTTCTCTGTTAGTTTTTCTAGTTCTTTTCTCTCTTGCCCATCTGCATTGTTTGCTTCCTCCTACATTTATAATAAGTTTTATCAAGCCAGATTATTGTGTCATAAATGGCTTAGTTAATTTTTAAAGTCACAGGAGTATAGATTAAAATTTTTAATAAATTATTTATCCCTGTGGTCAGCCAAAATGTGAGTATTGCTTGTTTTGTAATACTATATCTTATCTAGACTCATTTGATATAAGGTTTGTAGGTACTCATTAGTGAGTGATATGACATTCTAGTGTTGCAAGTGATAATTTTGTAAGATTGGCCATAAGGCTGTATGAATTAAAAGGCACATTAGTAAGTTCGTACTTTACAGTGTTACATAGAGCACTGTACTGTTATTTACATAATGTTTTAGGCAGTCATATATAAAAAAATGTCTTGTTTTATATAAATAATATTGAACATTTGTCAAGGAGAGGGAAGAATGCATTGGCATTACCTACCCCTACAATTTATTTTGTCACCAGACAATTGGTAAAATAGGTGACAAAAGTCTGGGTATAATGCAGTGCTGTTTCAATTCTGGCTACTTTTTTCTCCCACACTATCAGACCATATGCATTCTAGTGCATTAATATATTTGAATAAAGTTTTTTTCCAAGAAAGTGGAAAAGAAGATTATGTGCCTTTTTACCAAATCTTTTCAGGTCTATTTCGTTTTCACATGTTTTGTGTGGATACTGTAACAACAAATGTAATGGATGTAAGCTTTTGCAATAAGCTAGTTCATACCAAAGTATTTTGAGGCATGAAAGTAATTTCCTCTAGTGTACTGAGTACTTCATGCCCTAATGATGGGCATAGTAAAGAAAATGGTTAAACTTGCAAAGTATTTAGCTTGAGACACAGTAATGTAAGTGTACGGACTTGTGAATTAATTAAAAAGAGAAAATATTAAATCTTTAGCCATGTACAAAATTTCTTGGCAGTAACCTGTTAGACTGTATGTTAGGAGCCAACAATAATAATAATAATAATAATAATAATAAACTTTATTTCCATTTTACAATGGGTATTCGTCAGCCAGGACAAGCCCCAACCCCCCACTGTGATGTCCACCCACAGCAGTTCCTGCCAGTAAACAGCTTAAACTCTCGGTCTTGGACGGGGACCGATCTTTCGACCTCGTGAATGCGAAGCCAGCGCGTTACCACTGTACTAGCAGTGGCAGCTGATTACTGAATATTTAATATCCTTTAATTTTTGTGAGGGAGCTTCATCATAATTTCTCTCCTTAGTTATTACAGGTACCCTTAGCTCTTCGTGGACGAGCAGCTAGCTCCGAACATCTGTCTCGACCAGCTGCTTCTGCTTTGCCTGGCGTACATTAAGGACAATAGCTGATCCATTATTTGTGTATGGACATACTCTTTTACCATATAATTTTACTATGGGACTGCATTGTAATATTTCACATAACTTTAACAGATGCTGCCCAGTGTCTGAATTCTGTTGCTTAAATTAATTTCAAAATATATATCTTATTCAAAGCTTGATAAAGACTATAACAATGATTTTTTAGGAAACTTTCATTTCTATGACAAGAAATTAATTGCAGTTATTTTTAAAGTTATTGTAATACCACCATGAACATATGGTGTAAAGCAACGTTTCTAATCCTAAAACTCTTTATTTAATTGGCGAGAAGAGCGTTTTGTAAAGCAGTGTGGTCTTCCAGTTTTGATGGGGGACAGGTTTTGTATGTTACAAGCTACAGGTAATGAGCTTTCCGTTTGTTAGAATTAGTTGATAAGCAAAGCTAATTGTGATCAGATCTTCGAGGAATGAAGAAACCACTTGAGAATCAAGGTAGAGTAGAAATGGGATTCGTGTTGAGAGACGACTTAGTGCACAGTTTTTTGTGACTAGTATTGCTTTTTAAGGTACTGGATAAGAATCTAGATTAATCTGCAGAAGATTTGTGCTTTCATTATTTATGCATCTAATTCCATGTAAACACCCATATATAGACTGAATGAACATACAGTCATGAGCACTTATCATAGGTGCAGACATGTGTACATAGATTAACACATACAATACATATGTATATTTCCAGCACCAAAGCCTTACAAAGTTGCATGTTTCATATCTCACATACTGTATTGCCTCTTCTTAAGTCAGTCTGATAAAAGTTGTATTATTATAATCATGAGTGTTTGAACAGAATTACAGAAACTGGAACCAATTTGAAACTTATTTCTAGTGTTTTTAGTAGTTTTAAATACATATAAGTCAATAGGGAAAGGTTATGCATTTATAATATTTGTTAAAAAATACAAGTCCTTTTTTTGTGCATTAGCATTTACGCTAATTCTTTAACCGTGAAATCATGATGACATTCCAAGATGATCTTCAAATATCTAGTCTTTTATTTATTTTGTAATTATGATTAAAAAGTTTGTGTATGTATGTATGTACGTACGCTTGCACCTTGGTACATTTATACATACACATAGTCAAAATATGTAAAGATTGTATGAATGTTTGCATTTAAGTCGGTGCATATTACATTTGCTTCTTGTGTCGGAACTAATTATGGTCCTTCCTTATGTACTTTGTATGCAAGATGTGCAATTTGTGTACTTTTATGAGGTTACTGCTAATAATTAATAAATTGTAAATATTTCTTATGGTAACACATAAGATAATGAATTTTTACAAATCCTATTGAACCAAAAGTGCATTTGTAATATCATTGTACTGACCAAAAGAATGTTATTTGTCAGTTTTTATTTGAGTGAGTGATTATAATGTAATTGGTTTAATGCCAAGTAATCAATTTGTACCATAATATTGAAGTTAGAACTTTTGCCTAAAACAGATCTTGGTTTCGTCATTTCATCTCAGTACCACGGATGGTATTATCTAACAAGAAAAATGATAATATACTCACAAGATTATATAAATATAGGCCAACATACACACACAAACCACCCCACCTTCAGCCACATGCTCATGCACTCCCCCACACTCATGCACTCCCCCACACACATGCACCCCCCAAACACACACACATGTACTCACACCCCACGCAAGCTCGTGCATACACACACATATTCACAAAACCCATCCCCACCCCTCACACCCCATATCACCCCCCAGACCTAAAAATCCTTGATGTAATACATCAATATCATTTAAACATGTCACAGACATCAAGAATAAACTGACACCAAGACTTGTTGCCCCAGGTCTTTTGCCCAAACATTTGTACACAACAAAGAAACCACCCCAACAGTATACACACAGTATATACGCTCAGTGATGGAATATACAGGCCCTTCTTGGGCTTCTAACTTCACTACAATTTAACTAAACACCCTACAAAACAAAGAGTAAAAAATAATTACAGGCTGCAGAGATACTTCACATCCAGACCACTCATACCAAGAAACCAAAGTCCACAAATTCAAAGACCATCTTGACATAAAAAATACACAAATACATGTTTCAGCCTCTAAAAACCAACTCCACCCAAAATACTAAAAGGCAAAATACCCATACACATCAAGGAACATTAATTATCACACACAAATATTGTCATCTCTTCCCCCTTCCCCACCCAGAAGCAATCTCAACGAATATATCCATTCCCATTTAACTTGCCATTCCATCATGTTAATCAACAATAACACAGCTGCATGCACAACCTCCTAACATTCATCCCTCCGACTTCTTCCCTCCCCGTGAAGACCAGGCTGCATTGTGGACACCATCCAGGCCTTCTGAGCTGTCAGAAAAGGCTGGATGGCTCCGTGAATGATGCCTGTCCAAGAAGTAACTCATAACCTCATACAATCAAACACATCATGAAAGACTGCTCAGCACACAAATACCCCCAACAAAATACAACATACACTCCCTGAGAGCTCTTTGGAAAAGCCAGGGATCACACACAAGTTAGACCACATTGTAAGTAAAAAATTTTATAAAACTAGGTCATTGAACAAGACTGTGATTTTAATATGAAAGGTGACAAATAATTATTTGTGCAATTGGTTGAGAGAGAAAAAAGTTCGTCTTTGTAAAATTAAATCATGCACAGACATATGTTGTACCAACCAATTCAGCATAACAGTTATTAAAAGTGTTTCAGTAGTCACAACCTCCATTTATAATCTGTTTAGCTTTATGTCTGCTTTTGTCTGTGCATTCTACCACAGTGACACTGCATATCCAATGTAGGAAAGAAGTCAATAAACAATTTGATGGCTTAGTTATTGTTGACTTATTTACCAAAGAGTTTAAAAAAATTACTTAGAAAATTATATAATTTAAAGAATAGTAAGTATTATACTATTTCATAAGTTTTGAAGGATGGTCTTCTAAGGCAGAATCAGTTTCCATAAATATAGTACAATAATTGTTCATAATTACCAGAGCATCATTAAAAATGACAAAACTTTGTTTACCTATACAATATCATATGTATGTTCAGTGTATGTGGTTTCCTAAATATTGATGCAATAAAATACTAGAGGAATGCAACAATAAATGTGGGTTTTAGCACATTCTCCATCCAAATACTGTATCTGGATAGCCTAATAATTTGTTTTTTATAATAAAGGGCCTGTAGAAAAGGTCAGCTAACGTCAGGTATATTTCTGTATAGTCTGCTGCTATTAGTGTCAGCAGCGAATCTTATAAAATATCACACATGGTACTTTCTCTACAGCGAAATTCCAATTTATCATTGAAATCAACAGCAGTGGATGCCATGTACAGTATATATATATATATATATATATATATATATATATATATATATATATATATATATATATATATATATATATATATATATATATATATATATATATATATATATATATATATATAAAGTAGTGACCCCTCCAGCGAACTTACTCCTTTCCTAAAACCTGTTCTTGGGTTGATTTATTTTTCCCATTGAAAAGCATGTAAATTCAATTAATCTGTTCCTAGTCACAACAAATATTCATTAAAAAATGAAAGTGAAATATAATACAAGTTATATGCATTTCATGTGTAAACGGAAAATTACATTAATAATAGAATTGAATTCTCCTCTGCTAAAGTAAAACATGTACATATTCGGGTGTACAGTATACACTAGTTGATACCCAGTATAAAATAGCAAAGTCTAATGTTTAGAAAAAGTTTTCTCATTCTCCCACTAATAACAAACAGGTAAGAAACAAATTTTGTATGTGAGAAAAAGTACTGTATTTACCTTCGTGGACGACTGTTGCTGGCATACATGGATGGTTGTGGAGGAGGGGGAGTAATTTTTGGAAGGCGAGTTCCTTTATTTCTTTCTTCATTTCCACTGCTATGTGTCTAGGGTGTTTGACGCCACCTTCACTAACGCTTTTAACTTTCCTAGGAGCCATAATAAGGGCTAGCTTAAAGGCAAAACAATGGAAAATAAAGCAAGAACTACAAACAGAACAAGAATGAACTACACTGCTCGGGCACCAATGCAGAACTGAGAGCGGGTGAGCAGGAAACGTGGTCGCATGGCCGACACATGAGTGTTCGTGGGTTGGTTTTTGTTCGTGATATGGGGTCAAAATTTGTTTGAAAATTTTTTATTGGGTTGGGAACACTACTGTGTATATATATATATATATATATATATATATATATATATATATATATATATATATATATATATATATATATATATATATATATATATATATATATATATATATATATGTATCTTCCAATATTGCAATTTAAAAAGGAGGAAATGGACACGGACTTCCACTAGGAAATGTGTAGTTTGAATAGAAACCACAAGCATAAAATAAATTTATATAATGTTTTCATGTTGTACATAGAACCAGTAACTGGCTATCAATTAGAATAAAGGTAAAATATCTGTAATGAAGGCAGAAGACAGTGCTAGCACTACAACCCAACTATATACCTACCGTATAGCCAAGTCCATGCCCCCCTTCAATAATATGGACCCAGTGACTTCCAGGCAACGGCTAAATAATCAGGTAATAGTCACAAAAACAAATTAACAAAAGTAGATTTTAACTATTACCTGAGACTCCTAGACTCAAAATACTCAATTTTTACTAAATTCTTTTTTATTGAAGATATAGATACCACAAAAGTATACAGTATAAGTGATATTACACATATTAAACTGCCAGTTTACTTGAAATTCATTGCTACTTTTGAAGTACAAAGATTAAGCAATAAGCAAAAATATTGGCCTGTACATATCACGGTACTGGTTATGTTGCTATAATGGGTATAAAGGAAAGGTATGAATTTTAAAGGAACGATACTTTTGTAGAATATAACATATGCTCATCTATTCATATTTAAATTTGGATGCTAACTGTCAAGGCCCTATATTATGAAATCAGAATGGTAAGTTTGGCAAAGTTTCAAACGATCTTGTATATAAATGCATTAATAATTATATTTGAAAATAATACACCTTTATACCCACATAATGCTTCAGTCTTGAAGAAATGAACATGTCAATGACCGCTCAATTTTGCAGTCTCCTGACGGATAACATTAATGAGGTCAAGATTGATCAAGAATATGAAACGTAAAGATGCAATTTCTACGACGGAATTATTGTTCAGTTTGATCTTATTTCCAGCTAAAACGGGCTTACCGTCAACGTAAATTGGCCTCTTACCTTCATTGGCTATGAGGAAGTCACCAGTGTTTCGGAGTTTGATAATACCCTGGAAAGAAAAAAAATACATGCGTACATAAAACAATTCTTTCTTACAACATCAATGTTTTTACATTAATTGTGGCACCATATTTTATCTATATTATGTCTCCTTACCCATCTCAAGCCCTATCGGGGGAGAGGTCAAGTCAAAAGTGCCTCCAATTCTCCCTTCTCATGTCTTTTTTTCTAATATTCCAGAGCCTAATACTTAACGTTTTCATATTACACTTTCATTCAATACTGCCACTTTACGTGTGATGAACGACCAACTTTACTTCAACTGTAATTTTCTGAAACTTGATGCCATATCAATACTGAAGGAAGTGAGGTGGTCAAAATAGGAACATAAGGAATGAGGTAGCAAGGCTCAATCATACATTACCTGTTCTTACCTTCCCAATCATCTGCACAGCAGCAAGAAAACAATTCAAATTCAATCAGGAAGGCACTATAACCCTCCAGATCCACTATCTTTTTTGGTCACCTGCTATGACATATTTGCTGGTCCCAAATATTCTATGTTAAACTTCCATATCATCTCCATTGCAAAAGATATCTAATGCACGAGAATGTTACAGTTCACTCCATGTGTTATCAAAATCAGATATGGCACCCTTTCATATCTGCAGATTATTATCATATATAAGCCAAAACTGCAAGAGGTATGCAATATACCTTTGTATACCATACCATGTTCATAACACTTTTATCACTAATTAGAAACACAACTCCTCGCTTACCATTTCAATCTTCATTAAATAAATTTGCTCAAACTAAAATGTTTCCCCCATATTAAGGTAAAATACATGCAGTTTTCTATCTTTACTTGAGCGGTTTTTCCACGCATATTCACAAAGACAGAGAAACAAATCTGTTCAGCTCACTCTTTTTAACTAATATAACTACCTTACAAAAGAAAGACAGTATTGTTCCACATTATTTGTTCAATTAAATACACCTTACGCTACAGCACTTTCGCTGCATGATCTGAACACCAAGATGTACAGTTGTCTCACAATCTACAAAGAATACAAGCCAGGAAATTTATCATTCATGAAATAGCACTACGACCTTTACAACTCTTATGAGACCTGTCATGTGCATTAATTACATACATGAAAATATTCTGAACAATGGAACAAGTAAAATAACAAAAACTTATATACAATACTGCCTGTATGTGTTCATAGAAAATGGGTGCCTGAAGTTCTTATGACAACTAAACACTATTGCCCACTCCTATCCAGGCTCTTGCAAAATGACAAAAAAATTAAAACAATTTCTATACTTCATACATATGATACGTGAAATACACTAACCTGTTTACGAGATATTTTCCAAGCTGGGCCTTCTAGAGATAAGTCAACATCAACATTTACCCCGGCAGCTTTCCTACCCAATGTTATTTCACGAGATCTCATGAGGTACCTTTAGAATAAGATATTGGAAAGTATTAGTCTGAGACAAGAATATGACGACTCTCTATATAGAAACGACAGAAACAGGTCATTAAAATAACAGATAAACTCCCTATGGGTAACATTAGAAAGCATTAAGAACAAATTAACAATCTATATTTACATACCAATATATTCATTGGACAAAATATATTACATCAACCTAAAAGACAATTTCTGCCATAAAATGATGATAATAAATATATTTTAAGTACACAGGAATGAAAAGCAAGTCCTTATTAATATATACCTGACCAGGCGACCACGCAGCACTGCCAATGTTTGATTATCAAATTCAGGAGGAGAAATTCCAGTTACTGTATCAACTAATACTTGCCACTTAGATACCTGATCTTCCAGTAACCTTATTTCTCTTTTGCTACCTCTACTGGCTATTCCAAGTTCATGTTCCAAAAGGTCATCGCTACTCTCGTATAATTCTGTGTCGTGAATCTGTAAACAAAATTAGATGAAGAACATTTATACACAAACTAAATAGAAAATGTGTCACATGAAATAGAATGCAGTATTGAAAGGTCTGAGATTCACATCAGATCTTCAGTGGCGTACTTGGTAGTGCATTGGCACAGTAATTATGTCTTAAGTTCAAGTCCTTGTCAGGGGTAAAATATGATTCATGTTTACACATTTGCTAATATGTTTATTTAATTATTAAGATAAGTTTAAAAATACAGCTGTTGAGCTTTTAAAGTGTATCTGACTGGACAAAATGTAATATTTCACTAAACTACTGTAATAGATATTCCATTTTTGCTGTAACAGTATGAAACTGCATGATAATATTCTGTATATTAAAGTAAATTCAACTGTCATAAAAATTGGATTAAACACAAACGACATCAGCATCAAACTGGGTATGTTTAATAATGCACAGCATTCTGTAAGGCTAAAAACACAAGCCCTCGGCAATATACGAAAAGTCAACAGATAAAATTATTCCTAATAATCAGATGACAACACATGAGAGGAACTTTTTGGAATACTTTTCAATAGCATTACCTGTTGTTCTGCTTCCGAAAAATCCTTCACAGGACCAGATTTGGTGAGTGGGGGAACAGTCTGATCAGGGAGTAAATGATACTGTTTAAGTAATTGCCAATGGGCCAAAAGGGCCTTAGGGGTTCGTGAAGGAAAAAATACGTGAGAATTTTCCCTTAAATGGGTTTCAAATGTTTGCAGTGAAGGATTGGAGTTGGATTTGATGGTGGCGAGGAGATCTTCTTCGGCCTTGCTGTAAAGAGCCCGTGCCTGCACGGCTTGTACCTGTTAGAGAGATGATATTTACTAGCACAAATAAGCAAAATAAGATCCAATCGCCAAAACAATATCTTAAATATAAAAAATTATTAACAAAATAGTAGCATCTTAAGAAGTAAGAGACATTCACCACTAAGATTTTTGAGAGGTGAACCAGGAAGAAATCGACAGCAAGAGAGCTACAGTAGTTTTAAACACATACCTGATCAGGATGCAAGTTCTTCATGGCTTGCTGAGCTATTCTCGAGACCGTAGGATCATATAAGAGTGCATACCAGCGCTCCTGAATCTCCCCGAGAGAGAATTTACATGAAAATTTTACACCTCTGTGAACTGTTACCAAATCACACGTCTGCTGAACGCCTATTATCAGAGCCAAGTCATCCGTCGGTTTCCAGCGTCCCAGATCTTTTGTGACGACTGCTTGAGAGCCCCTGCCTTTCCTAGCTTTTTTACTAGAAGACTTTGAGGATAAACGTTTCCGAACATCAGACGTCACAGAGGGCGTAGGTGGAAGAGACACTGAACAGTCAGAGGCTGTGGACAGGGATGGATTCCTAGTCCTGATTTTACTTATAGGTGTGGCACATTGTCCCCCAAGACTTGATTCAACTAATTCATCATCAAATTTTGGGCGCTTAATGGCACGAGATGAAGATCTACGCTTGGTTCCGTCGTCAGGCAGACTGCTGGCACTGAAAGTTCTTTCACGAGGAGGCAAATTAAGTTCCATGGGTCGAAAGCGGGGACGATCTCGATTCCCCATTCTGAAAGAACAGAAGCGGGCAAAATTTATTCAAATCTTAGGAAACTTCATTGTGAAAAAGTATACAAAACTGTAATCATATTATCATTAATTTTATTACAGTATTATCAATATTAATATTGCAGAAGCTTAACTACTTACGAACAATTGAGTTATGAACATTCACATATAGGAACAATTGCGATGATTTCATAATTGAAAAAGCATTGTTGGAATTAATAGGACAAGAAGAAATATCAACAAAAATACTGGAAGTTATTATGGGACTAATATTCCCCAATACCAATATTTTTCCATGAATGGATTCGGTTTTACGTCACGAACTCCCTTTTCTACTAAGGGCTATATTATCTGGTAACTGTTCATTTTCAAACTCTAAACAAGTGACATTATGGATTTTCAATGATTAAGCATTTTTAACAATTTCATCATTCAGTACCTTCAAATGTTGTTAGTTTTGTGATATCTTGGCTCCTGCTCATTCACCAATGGGTAGAGCATACAAATTTGATATTTTGACAGCGCGAGAGAAAAAAATTTGAAAATTTAAGGAGGATATGAAAATAAAATATGTTGAATATACATAGAAACAATTGAAAGACCATTATATCAACATATGAGGGAACTTATAAAAACTAACAATATCTGATAAAAATTAAATCAAAATACGAAATACTATTTATACAAAAACTCACTAAAAGAAAAACAAAATTAATTTATCAACACTTTTCCTAACTGGGAATAAGCTAACCTACCAAACCTAACCAAATATGATATCATAAAAATAAAAAAATTTGCAAGGATTTTTTTAATCTAGGGAGCTTTGCCTCCCACACTAACTAAAGCAATCTAGGCTTACTAATCATAAAACACATCAAAGACCACTAGTAAAACATAGTCATTTCTCAACTCACTGTAAGTGTGAAAGAAAAAATTTTCTCAGTCTCAAAGTAAGTCAGCAACTGACATTTTCGTTCTTTAGTGGTCTTAAGTAAACATTTACCCAATCATTCAGTATTTGGGATCATTGTTCTCGGTTGTTGTTGTTTTTAATATTCTAAGGTACTGAGCGTTCACTTCACTCAAAAAGTGTTCATTTTTTATGATTTCATCCCACAGGTCGATAAATGACATTATGATTATACAGTGATTCTTGATGCCAAGTTGTTGCAGCTTTTATATTTTCACTTCTTCTTAATATTTGCTATTCTTTTTTATTTTTCCCCCCACCATAAACCTTCAAATTTCCAGGCAACCCCCCCCCCTTGGGATAAGACAATCAAGATATCACAAAAACTAGTGATTCCTAGTAAAAATGATTATCAAAACCAAAGAAAACACATGAAAAACCATTGTAATACTCCAGTTAAGGAGAATCTCATTAAATCTATCATAATATTACGCTAGCTTTGGTTAGCTTAATCTATTAAGAAAGGTGCTAATAATTCAAATTATAGTTTTTATTTTTTTCTATTTCTTTCACTTGCTAAGGGTGAGAAAATCAACATTTACCATTATAAACTCTATTGATTGTGAAAGGGATAATTCCTATCTTTAATTTTTTACAGAATGATATTCTAGGTTAACCATGACTTGGTGCACTAACTAGCCAGCCCGATATACAAACTTCACAACCTTATTATATCATCGGTTACTATGACAAAAAAGGTATTAAAGAATTGTTTCATGAATTGCTTGTATTTTTAGAACAAACTATTTTTTTTCTTTTGGTAGGTTTTGATGTTGTCTTAAATGTTCATATTGTTGGTTTTCTTAGACAACCTGACTTGGCTAAGCTAAACTAACTTTATTATTACATTTGTATCCGTAACTTTATTTGCGTTAATTATTTTTTAACCAAAGTAACAGTTTTCCAGGAATGGGTGACGCAATATATATATATATATATATATATATATATATATATATATATATATATATATATATATATATATATATATATATATATATATATATATATATATATAGATAACAAAAATTAATATTTGATGAGAGATAAGTACGAGTTATGGAGGGGTGCATAAAACAAATCTTAACCCGATAGGTTATCAGTAATTGACAACTACATCTGCTTTATCAACAGCTTTTCTCATGCTCATATGGCGTCGCCGTTTCTCACTAGCCTCTTTATATTTAGTTTTAAATGTCTTAAAAACTTCGGGATCAATCCTCTTCATTGATCCCGGCTTGAGACCAAAACCAATTAGAACTGGTTTGCTGCTCCTGTAGCTGGATTAATTCACTGCTACGTTTACCTTTAGTACAAAGCTACTAAACCCGAAGCAAATATTACATTTACTGCTACTTACGGTTTGCCTTTGTGAATCAATCTCGACATCATGACTTGGGGTCTTTCGTTCTAAATAGTTCTTTCATCCATAATGACGCGTACTGATCTCAAATAACACAGAGATAACAGATCTCAAATAACACAGAGATAATTGATCTCAAATATCACAATCACCGATACAATAAAATACTATTTACTAGTATAAAATTGGCTCTTCTTATTCCTCTACGTGCACGATATGAAGTCTGATTGATATCTGTTAATAACACAGTCGTAGAAGACACTGTAAACATAAACAACGGATGGACCTCTTCTTTTTGGGCAAGTTCGGGTGCATTTTCTTTTATCCTATCTGTGTTTTGTGCCTCGAGATTCACAATATTTAGAATGAGAGAGTTTATACTGTATTTCACAAAGTAAAAGACTCTAATTCCTTTGTGTGTGTGTGTGTGTGTGTGTGTGCTTACATATAATTATTTACTTAAAAATGAATGTGAGAGAGGAAAAAGTGCTTCTTTTTCAGGCTTCCTGAAAAATTTTCTCTTTTCATGCATATCCCCTGATCGGTTTCAAAATATTCCATCTCATATCTTTTAAATGACTTGGTTATCTTTTGCATTGGTAGGTGAATTCCACTTATGAACCAACTTACACCATTTTTTTTTTCACACATATCTTGTAAACTGATATTACACACCTCCAGGATGAAGTCCAAGTCGGTGTCAACTTTCCAGTGCTATGAATGAGTTAAGATTATTATCATACACTCCCATTTTCGTTTGGAATCAAATGTTGGTACATCTGCCTCCTTAAGAGTTAATTCATTTCAGTATGTTGCTAACCCTTTCTACATTTTATGTCACAATTACTCCCCATTTGGGTTTGGAAACAAATCGATTGAAACTTTTCCTAATGCCCTGCCGTGGTCTAGAACATGGGTCCATCACTTCCTGAACTATTACGACCATCCCCTTACATTCCAACAACATCTGATGTTCCCCAGTGTACACCTATCCAAGTACTGACCAGACCAACAGTGCTTAGCTTCGCCGATTGCCCAAAGCAGTGTATACACTGTGTTATGGATATTGGTAATATGATGCCAACTTTTACTTCTAAATTGATTCATGGTTACCTTTATGCTTGCTCTGAAAGCAGAAGAATATTCTACCCCATTTTCGTTAGTATTTAACAGTATAAATATATTCATTTTCACTCTCAAGTTTCTCTCCTTTTATTGTATATGTCAAAATTGTCCTTTCTTCCTGATTCACTTTTGGATTAAATTTCAAAAATCTTCTGTATGAGAAAAATAGTAGGATATTCAAAGGGACCAAGTCGAATTCAGGGTCCATCTCCATTTTTTATATGTGATCAATCAATGGTTGTCATTTTGTGAATATATCCCTGACATAATATATAAAACAGTGGTCACCTTGGCAAAGTGGTAGCATTCACGACTTTGAGTCATCAGGTCGAAGGTTCATGGCTCGCCACAGTCTGAGGTTAGACAGGGAATTCACTCAGGATAATGATCACATCTACCAAAACAAAAGTCCTTCAGAGGGCAATTAGTAGAAAAGGCAGTTCATGGCAAAAAAAAAAAAAATTGATCAGAGAAATATACCATTTTGCCACCAGCAGAGTAAAGCAAACCACACAATACCAAAAACAAAATTTATGAAATGCACAAAAGAATATATCTAAAATTCTCACACTATTCTTCATTTATTAGTATAAACTCCTAAAAATGAATTATTTACATAATGAAAAAGAAAAAAAAAGATTTCACAGTTCATATACCAATAATGAACAAAAGTACTGTATAATTAAAAAAATATTTATAAACTTAATCTATCCGTAATGGGTGTTCAGAAACTGAAAAGTTAATACAGAAATTATAAAGAGTATCCTCATGTAAATTGTGTCAAACCATGAAAATCAACTATCATCCACTTTGAATTGGGAAGGAGAGAGATCTAACTTGCAAAATATTACCTTCTCTTACCTTCATGCAACCACATAATTTCTTTACATTTCTAACACCATTAAAGAGCCATACAATTATGAATATATTGGTATCTGTCTAAAAATTACAGGAACTTGTAATATGGATTAGTGGATATAGCACTTGGATTCTACCCAGGAGATCTCAAGTTCAATTCTCCCAGTGGAATATGCAACATCTCTTAGCCAGAGTCAATCAAGGCTAAAGAGGAGAGGGGAGTGGTATTCCTTGTTTGATACCCCTCATCAACTGTGCAAGCTTCGTGAGTACAATATTATATGTGTGCATTCTGTAGTGTAACAGTACCTTCATTAGTTCAGGAACTGATAAAACCCACAATCTTTATAAAAATAATTCATCACAGCTCAGCATTTTGAACTATGGCACTGAAGATCCCATCTCTCCAAGTCGTCTTGATGCAAAATGGTTTGCCATAAGTAACAGAGTAAAATTTTTCTAACATTAACAAGCTCTGATTACATGGAGAATCTAAGTCTCTGGTAGAAACCTCAAATGACCTCCTTGAAGAGGCATCAGAAGAGGCAGGTATACCTGGGTAGCGGACATCAATATCGAGATGATCAACAATAACGTCTCCTCTCAATAGAAACCAGTATGGAAGGGCGTGAATCGTGGCAGATCTTTGAGCGACTACTTTAGCGAGCACAATATCAACATCACTGCCAAGGACTAGCAAATTAGATTTTGCAACACCACTATGACTGCACAGTGAGGTAACTTCACCTGACACAAGTGACCACCTTAAAATTGGAATGGGATGAGCCAGAACAGAGTCATAAGGCACAATTTCCAAAGGGACATCCACATGATGGTTTGTCTGAAAAAAAGAAAAAAGAAAAACCTTGAAACCTATGAGGTCAAGTACATTGGGAATTACATATAGCTTCAATACAGGTAGTGATATTAAGCGATCATTCTGTTTTCCTATTTAAAGGTAGGAAAGGGGGGTTCCCACTTTACATCAGGGTTCCATTCCTGGCAGCTGACTTAAGTCGGATTTTGACTTAAGTATGAACACACCTATAGTTTGAACCTAGGTTCCATCAATGTTAAAAATAAATACTCTAAAACCTAGAAAAATAATCTAAGTCCTTGATCTAATACATAAAAATAGTTAAAGTGCACTATTTACAGTATTGTTTACCTCAAATACTGTGGGTGGTTTGCAACTGGATGACTAGTTTGTTGAAAAATTTATTTATTAATTATTTATTGGTCTCTGGTGTAGCCTCAAAACGAATTTACTCGGAATGACTTAAAACGGGGACCCCCTGTATATTGCTGATGGTGAAAATTTTCTATAAAAATATTGGCATTATAATAGATGCATATGTAATACTGTGTACATACATATACATGATCCATTTTCCCCTTATATGGGAGTGGCTGAGTCAAAGCAAAATGTTCTGACTTTCAGTCGACTCTTATGACACGCAGGGGAGTACAGAGGAAGTATCCTAGCCCACCTCCCTCAGAAAATTTTTGATAATCACATGGTCCAATTCAATGTCAACATTGCTAGTAATGCATCATAATTCATAGAACTTACAAATACACTATCTTTGTCTTTCATCTCTCAGCTTATTCCAGAATTCCTCTTTGTTGCTTTCTTTTTTCCTTGTTTTCTCACAAGTCATTTAAGAAGTAGGATAGTGACTGCTTTTTAGATGACTTGATATCCATGCCTTGCCATTTAGCAGTAAACCACCTATACCAGGGAAGTTCCTCTAGAAGCAGGTGCAATAGTTTTACATTAATACACTATAAATTATTTACCTTTGCCATATCTATTAAGTCTGCCACTCTTACTCCACAAGTTTAAAAGTTTTACATTAGTAAATTACAAATCACTTACCTTTGCCATATTAATGACATTTTCCACTCTTACTCCACATGTGTTTGCATTACTAACTCTGGTCATATTGCAAAGGGATGAAGACTGGACGGCATCCATAATCAAATCCAATTCCTTTGGAAAGACCAGACCATCACCAGCCATCATTAATCTGTGGGTTAAAATCCTGAAGAGTCATAGTGAAGGATGTTTTAACTACAGTGTTACATTTAGTGATGTCTTGGAGATGAAATATGGAGAAAATAAGACAAAGATAAATTGCAGAGCATGTTAATCACAATAGCAATCAGACATATTATGGTTAAATTAGTAAAGAAATAACTAAATGAGCAAAACAATTAGAAACAGGAAAACACTATTGAAAAATATGTTTTAGCAGGGCTCAAAGATTTTACTGATTATAGAAGTTCAGTTCTCAAAATCTAATAGATATCAATGGAGATGGTGGCGATAGAATACCTCAATTTTTTGTGTATTAAGAAAATAAGTTATCTTTGGTGTATACGGAATCAGCTCAGCTAATCATAAATACGACAGTCTGGAGAGGTGACTAATCGGGCAAGCATACCTTCCATATGTTTTTATGGAAAGCTCAATCTACCTGACACTCATTACAGCTGATTGGAAAAGAGAGGATTACATTGAAACCTTCAGTGCTTTACCTGTGGAGGAATTAGGAATAGAAAGTAGTCTTGGCAAATGAGACACGCATCTGGATGGAATCCTTAATACACCTCTACACACACAAGAATATATGAAACTATCTTTAATATGACAAATCTCGCATATTATATATATATATATATATATATATATATATATATATATATATATATATATATATATATATATATATATATATATATATATATATATATATATAAA
>JAXCGZ010019300.1:60000-69681 GCA_037179515.1 Halocaridina rubra | reverse complement strand
GAGGGCAGTAGTGGCTGAAAAGAAGCCAGTATTTGGGGTACGGTTGCAGGTAGGAAATGTATAGGTGTATGGAAGGTATTGTGCAATGGGGAGTTTAGCGAAGCGCGTGGTAAGAGAGACAGAGAGAGAAGCAGATGTAAGGTGGAGTAGATGCTTATCTGAGAATTTTGTAAGGAATAAAAATATGTTTTGGAAGGAAGTGAAAAGAGTGGGGAAAGGTGAGTCTGGTAGTGAGGAGAGGGTGAATGGAGCAGATGGGCAATTGCTAGTAGATGAAATAAAGGTGAGAGAGATGGGCTGCATATTTCAAGGATATGCAAAATGAAGAAGTTGATAGAAAGACAACGATTGTGGCTGTGGGAAACAAATGGAGAATGTCTGTGCTTGGTGATGAGAATGATATAGAAATATCAATAGAGGAGGTACATTTGGCATTGAAAGCAATGGAAGAAGGTAAAGTACCAGGGATGAATGGGTGTCATTTTGAATGCTTGTCATAAGGTGGGGAGGCATTATTAGAATGGATGGTTAGGTTGTTGAATGTATGTTTCAGGAAAGGGAGGGTCCCAGTTGATTGGAGGAATGCATGCATAGTTCTACTTTACAAAGGGAAAGGAGATAAGTATGAGTGTAGTAGTTTTAGAGGAATTCGTTTGAGTGTAGTTGGTAAGGTATATGTAAGAGTGTTGAGAGATTTAGGAGAGGTACTGAGAAATCGATAGGGAAAGAACAATGTAGGTTCAGGAGAGGAAGAGGATGTGTGGATCAGGTGTTTGTGGTAATACAGGTGTGTGAGAAGCTTTTGGAGAAATGTGGGGACCTGTTTTGGGATCTTATGGACTTAGTAAATGTGTATGACAGGGTTGATAGAAAGGGGTTGTGGAGGGTGTTGCAACTGTATGGAATAAGTGGAAGTTATTGGATACAGTGAAGAATATTTATATGAATAGAAAAGCATGTGTGAGAGTTGGGAATGGAATGAGTGATTGGTTTGACGTGAATGTAGGATTACATCAAGGTTGTGTAATGTCGCAATGGCTGTTTAATGTGTATGTGAATGGAGTGGTAAGGGAAGTAAATGAAAGAGTATTAGACTGAGGCTTGGGACAAGTGGGTGAGGATGGAAAGTTGTGGAAATTGAATCAGTTGCTATTTGCGGATGATACTATACTGGTGGCTGATACTGAGAATGAATTGACTCATATATTGACTGAGATTGTTAGGGTGTGTGAAAGAAAGAAGTTGGGGATGAATATTGGTAAAAGTAAAGTCATGAGATGCACTGGGAGTGATAAAGTAGGCAGATTGAATGTAGTAGGGAATGGGGAGTTGACTGAAAAAGTAGAGAGTTTTAAGTATTTGGGGTTGCATGTATCAAGGAGTGGACAAGTGATGTAGAGGTAATTCACAGAGTGAAGGAAGTAAGTAGATGTCTAGGTGGGTTGAAAAGTGTAATGAGAAATAGATATTTGGGAATAATTGCAAAGAGAAGGATATATGAAGGTGTGATTGTGCCGACAGCATTGTATGGAGCAGAGACTTGGAATGCAAGAGAGGATGAAAGGAACAAGTTGAATGTAATGTAGATGAGATGTTTGAGAAGTATGTTTGGTGGATCTAGATCAGATAGAGTAAGAAATGAGGATGTCAGGCAGAGAACGGGTGTTGAAAGGAAGCTGTCGGGTAGGTTAGATCAGAGAGTGTTGAGTTGGTTTGGACACATGGAAAGGATGAGTGATGAAGAAATAGAGAAGAAAGTGTGGAGTGCAGAAGTGATAGGAGTTGAATCAAGAGGCAACACGTGAATGAGATGGATGGATGGCTTGAAAAGGGCATTGAATGCACGTGAAATATCAGTGGAACAGGGAAGAGGGCGTGCAAGAGATAGGAATGAGTGGAGGAAGATTGTGTATAGATGATGCGGGCCAAAGGGATTTTTCGCACCTGCTAGCTCAGTAAATTGTGATGGACAAGTGTGAGGGGAGTTGCCATGTGATAAAGCAGTGGGGGTAAACCAGCTGCGGCTGTCGGGTCTCATTGTAGAATATCTTTGCCGCCTACCTTGTGGGTGACCCAAGCAGGGTGGCAACCCTTTTCCCAGAAGGAGCTAAGAGGAATGCTTGATATATGTGTGGATCGTTGTGAATGTGCATTTCTTGGCTCGGATATCCCCTTACAAAGGGGAATAAGGCCTATATATATATATATATATATATATATATATATATATATATATATATATATATATATATATATATATATATATATATATATATATATATATATATATATATATATATATATATATATAAACAAAACCTGCACCCTGAAAAATTCATACATACGCAATCATGACTATGCATCACTCCCAAAACACCAAATTCTTTATGTGAATTAAATTTAAAAAAATAAGTATATAAATAAGTCTAACAAAAAAGTACACACACACACACACACACACACACACACACACACACACACACACACACACACACACACACACACACACACACAGACTAAGTTGAGTGAGGACATAAACAGTGTCATAGTTTTTCCTAAGGGCTTCAGAATATTAAGGGTTCAAAGATCTCGGAGGACTGGTGGAGGGATAGCACTGCTCATAAGTGAAAGGATTCAAGTTGAAGAAATAAACTTGGCTATAGAAAGTGAGTTCAAGGAATTTCTTGTTGCTCGCATAAATACTGGGTCAGAGAGCATTATAATAACTGTTGTATATAACCTACCAAGGAACCAGAATAGGCTAGAAGTTTATGAGGAAAGTCATATAGGTACTATTGAAGTAATAAACTCAGTTGTTAACATGGCACGGGAGAGAAAATGTAGAATTTTGATTATGGGAGATTTTAATCATAAAGAGATAGATTGGATAAATCTTGACCCACACAGTGGTGAGGACTCATTCGGGGCAAGATTCCTAGATTGCTTATAAGGGGATTTCCTACACCAACATGTAATGGAACTAACGAGGGCCATGGGGTGGGGATGAGCCATCACTACTTGATCTAGTAGTCACAGATAATGTGTTGGATATTGAAAAAATTGAGTATGAACCACCAATTGGAAAGTGACCTCTGTGTGTTGTTGATGGAGTATATTATTGAAGATATTCTGCCTGATAGTAGAGGCACTGAGGACATGAGGAGGAACTATCGGAAAGGAGATTACATCAAAATGAATGAGCTTTTTGCAGTTATTGACTGGAGAAGCTTATTTTACAACAAATCTGTACAAGAAATGTATGACATCTTTTGTGAGAAATGTGGGAAGATAGTAGATTGCTGCATAACTGTCACCAAAGTAGGTGTAATTCATGCCAGAGAGAAATGGTTCGATAATGAGTGTAAAAGAGCTAAGGAGTGGAGAGACAAATGCTGGAAAAGGTATAGGAGGAGAAAAAACATAAATGCCTGGCAAACCTACAAAAGAGCAAGAAATGACTACCTAAGTAAAAGAAGAGAGGCAGAGAGAGACTATGAGAGGGACATCACCAGGAAGGCTAAAGAAAATCCCAAGCTTTTCCACAGCTTTATCAGAGGAAAACTGAAGGTAAAAGAACAGGTTTTAAGGCTAAAGAGAGCGGATGGAAGCATCACTTAGACGGATGAAGAGATCTGCAAAGAATTGAACAAAGAGTTTCAGTCAGTATTTACAGTAGAAAATACCCCACCCCCTCAGATTGCAGAGATAGAAGCTCAAGGGTCAGTATTGGAGAACATCAACCTTACAGCCTCAGAGGTATGCAAAGCGCTGATGGAGTTAGATGTTCATAAAGCTACAGGTCCTCATGACATATCCCCTCATGTACTTAAAAAATGCGCAAGCTCAATATCAGTGGCACTATCATATTTAAAAAGTCACTGAAGTCAGGGGAGATTTGAAGATGCTGGAAACAAGCAAACGTAATACCTATCTTCAAAATGGGAAGGAGGGATACGGCTCTGAACTATAGATCAGTTTCCTTGACCAGCATAGTTTGCAAAGTTATGGATAAACTACTAAGAAAACATATCTCTCTTCACTTGGAATCCTTCAACTTTTTGTCAGTGAGGCAACATGGCTTCTGAGAAGGTAGATTAACAGTAACAAACTTATTAGAATTTTATGATGAGGTAAGCCGAATCTTACAGGAAAAAGATGGCTGGGCAGATTGCATATTCCTAGACTTCCAGAAAGCGTTTGACACTCTTCCACATGGGAGACTTATTAGGAAGCTACAAGCAATGACTAGAATAGGTGGAAATGTCTTGGAATGGATAAAAACTTACTTAGAAGGAAGGGAACAAAGGGTTAGAGTAAGACACTCAGTGTCTGAATGGAGAAGAGTTATTAGTGGAGTTCCACAGGGTTCAGTTTTAGGGCCACTTTTGTTCCTTGTATATGTAAATGACCTACCAGAGTCTGTAAATTCATTCATGAATATGTTTGCAGATGATACAAAGATTGTGAAGAAAGTAGGAAACGAGAACAATGGTAGAGAACTTCAGGAAGACCTAAATAGTCTGCATGAGTGGTCTGAAAAGTGGCTAATGGAATTCAGTACTTTAAAATGTAAGGTAATGAGAATGGGTACAAGTGCAAGAAGGCCCAAGCTTGACTACTCGGTGGCTGGAGTACAACTTCAAGAGACAGAAAATGAGAGAGATCTAGGAGTAAACATACTAGCAGATTTATCTCCAGAAATACATATAAATGGCATAGTAAGGGCAGCATATGCCTTCTTATCAAATGTAAGGGTATCCTTCAGGCACATGGACAAGGAAATGTTCAGAAATATTTATAACCTATGTGAGGCCAAAACTCGAATATGCAGCCCCATTTTGGAATCCACACTTGAAAAAGCACATAGCTAAGCTTCAAAAAGTTCAAAGACATGCCACGAAACTGGTGCCAGAAATTCGCAATCTCAGTTATGATGAGAGACTGAGGGAATTAGACTTACCATCACTCGAAGCTAGAAGATTGAGGGGGGATATGATGACAGTCTTTAAATTCCTTCATGGTTATGATAGAGTGGATAGGGATCGATATTTTGATATGGCTGGCTCTAGAACTAGAGGTCATAGTTTGAAGCTTCGTAAGAAAAGTCCTTTGCAGGATGTAAGGAAATGCTTTTTCAGTGTAAGAGTAGTTGATAATTGGAATTGGCTAAGCGAGGAGGTAGATAATGCTATCTCAATCCATAGTTTTAAGGACAGGTATGATAAGTATCACTAAGTATAATGGAAGCGATCAGGAGACGGGAAGATACGAGCTTTGGGCTCTTTCCCGTAAACACAATTAGGTAATCTCTCTCTCTCTCTCTCTCTCTCTCTCTCTCTCTCTCTCTCTCTCTCTCTCACACACACACACACACACACACACACACACACACACACACACACACACACACACAACTTTTTGTCAGTGAGGCAACATGGCTTCAGAGAAGGAAGATCAACAGTAACAAACTTATTAGAATTTTATGATGAGGTAAGCCAAATCTTACAGGAAAGAGAGGGCTGGGCAGATTGCATATTCCTAGACTTCCAGAAAGCGTTTGACACTGTTCCACATGGGAGACTTATTAGGAAGCTGCAATCAATGGCTAGAATAGGTGGAAATGTCTTGGAATGGATAAAAACTTACTTAGAAGGAAGGGAACAGAGGGTTAGAGTAAGACACTCAGTGTCTGAATGGAGAAGAGTTAGTAGTGGAGTTCCACAGGGTTCAGTTTTAGGGCCACTTTTGTTCCTTGTATATGTAAATGACCTACCAGAGTCTGTAAATTCATTCATGAATATGTTTGCAGATGATGCAAAGATTGTGAAGAAAGTAAAAAACGAGAACAATGGTAGAGAACTTCAGGAGGATCTAAATAATCTGCATGAGTGGTCAGAAAAGTGGCTAATGAAATTCAATACCTCAAAATGTAAGGTAATGAGAATGGGTACAAGTGCAAGAAGGCCCAAGCTTGACTACTCGGTGGCTGGAGTACAACTTCAGGAGACAGAAAATGAGAGAGATCTAGGAGTAAACATATTGGCAGATTTGTCTCCAGAAATACATATAAATGGCGTAGTAAGGGCAGCATATGCATTCTTATCAAATGTAAGGGTAGCCTTCAGGCACATGGACAAGGAAATGTTCAGAAATATTTATGTAACCTATGTGAGGCCAAAACTCGAATATGCAGCCCCCTTTTGGAATCCGCACTTGAAAAAGCACATAGCTAAGCTTGAAAAAGTTCAAAGACATGCCACAAAACTGGTGCCAGAAATACGCAATCTCGGTTATGATGAGAGGCTGAGGGAATTAGACTTGCCATCACTCGAAGCTAGAAGAGTAAGGGGGGATATGGTGACAGTCTTTAAATTCCTTCATGGTTATGATAGAGTGGATAGGGATCGATATTTCGATATGGCTGGCTCTAGAACTAGAGGTCATAGTTTGAAGCTTCGGAAGAAAACTTGTTTGCAGGATGTAAGGAAATACTTTTTCAGTGTAAGAGTAGTTGATAATTGGAATTCGCTAAGCGAGGAGGTAGTTAATGCTACCTCAATCCATAGTTTTAAGGACAGGTATGATAAGTATCACTAAGTCTAAAAATGGAACCGATCAGGAGACGGGAAGATACGAGCTTTGGGCTCTTTCCCGTAAGCACAATTAGGTAATCACAATTAGGTAATCACACACACACACACACACACACACACACACACAATTAGGTAATCAATTAGGTAATCACTGCTTACGCCATTCCCAGAACTCGGGAATGTTTACATAACAGAAATTCCTATTATGGTTATTGACGCCTACATTAAGAATCTCATAAATCAGTTACAAAGGCCAGTCCCATCTCTCATTACGTGTTATTTATGCCCACAAATTCACATGTCCCATGTCGGTTATGGAATGCGTTAAAAAGATTGATTTCAGTATTGTTCTGAAGGTCTTTGAGTGAAGGTATGTGTTAGAGAGAGAGAGAGAGAGAGAGAGAGAGAGAGAGAGAGAGAGAGAGAGAGAGAGAGAGAGAGAGAGAGAGAGAGAGAACGCTATTTAGACACCAGGCAGTTGTGTGTGTGTGAGAGAGAGAGAGAATTTTAGACCTGACAGTCAGTAGAGAGCGAGAATATAAACCTTTATTTCCATTATACAATGGGTATTCGTCAGCCGGGGCAAGCCCCAACCCCCACCGTGGTGCCCAACCACAGCAGTAACCTGCCAGTAAACAGCTTAAACTCTCGGTCTTGGACGGGAACCGATCTCTCGACCTCGTGAATGCGAAGCCAGCGCGTTACCACTGTACTAGCCAAAGGCTAGCGCGATTTAGACACCAGACAGTTGTGTATGTGTGTGTGTGTGTGTGTGTGTGTGTGTGTGTGTGTGTGTGTGTGTGTGTGTTTACCTAATTGTGCTTACGGGAAAGAGCCCCATGCTCGTAACTCCCCGTCACCTGGTCGGTTCCAGTTTGTACTTAGTAATACATTTCATACTTGTCCTGAAAATTATGGATTTATTTAGCATTAACTACCTCCTCGCTTAGCCAATTCCATTCATCAAATACTCTTACACCAAAAAGGTACTTCCTTACATCCTGCAAAGAAGTTTTCTCACGAAGCTGCAAGGAATTTAAAAACCGTCACTATATCCCCCTCATTCTTCTAGCATCGAGTGATGGTAAGTCTAATTCCCCCAGCCTTTCCTCATAACTGAGATTGCCTATTTCTGGTACCAGTTTCGTGGCTTGTCTTTGAACTTTTTCCAGCGTAACTACGTGCTTTTTCAAGTGTGTATTCCAAAAGGGGGCTGTATAGTCATACTTTGGCTTGTGTGTGTGTGTGTGTGTGTGTGTGTGTGTGTGTGTGTGTGTGTGTGTGTGTGTGTGTGTGTGTGTGTGTGAGAGAGAGAGAGAGAGAGAGAGAGAGAGAGAGAGAGAGAGAGAGAGAGAGAGAGAGAAAGAATTAACCTACCCATACATAACTACTGCCTTTGTCCTTTTGTTTAATGGTATCATAAACCATTTCTCTGCATTTATTTACTTTTATGACCTCGTCAACAAGGTCATAACTATGACCTTCAGTCTGGTCCTTGCGTAAACATGACCTCGATTTAATATGCTTTGACCCAGCCAAGCCCCATTACAAAGCGTTTTACTGCCGTTGTCTGTGTGAAAATATTATTAATAGAATTTATAGTATTCATATTTAATAAGTTACTTTGTTATACATGATGTATACATTCGCGCGCGCACACACACACACACACACACACACACACACACACACACACACACACACACACACACACACACACACACACAATGGTAGAGAACTTCAGGAGGATCTAAATAATCTGCATGAGTGGTCAGAAAAGTGGCTAATGAAATTTAATACTTCAAAATGTAAGGTAATGAGAATGGGTACAAGTGCAAGAAGGCCCAAGCTTGACTACTCGGTGGCTGGAGTACAACTTCAAGAGACAGAAAATGAGAGAGATCTAGGAGTAAACATACTGACAGATTTGTCTCCAGAAATACATATAAATGGCATAGTAAGGGCAGCATATGCATTCTCAAAAACCTAGGAATTCACTTTGATAACCACATGTTGTTTGATTCCCACATAGATAAAGTATGCAAAAAGGTTACAGGAACATAAATGTACTTATCACGTATAAAAGACAATTTTGAGACTACCACTCGAATAACTGTTGTTGAATCTCTAGCCCTAAGTCACATTAATTACTGCACAACTGTTTGGGGATCTACCACTAAGACTCAGATAAACAGAATACAGAAGCTTATTAATTTTGCAGCTCGAGTTGCCCTGGGAGGAATAAGAAAATATGAGCACATCACACCAGCTCTCAATAAACTTGGGTGGCTGCGGGCAGAAAATAAGGTCGCTTATGCTATTTATGTTTTTGTATTCAAAATTTTGGACCATCATTATCCTAGCTGGCTATTTGATTTAAAAACAGTCAGGGATATAAGGGGAACCAACACAAGACAGAGCAGTGAGCTCTTTATTCACAGAACAAACACAGAAGCAGGTTCAAAGATGATCACTATCAAAGGGCCAACACTCTGGAATAATATTCCAGAGCAACTTAAAAATGCATCCTCCTTCACAGCTTTCAAAGGCAAACTATATAGTTTTCTTTTGGACAAATAGTTGCTGCTCATTAAGAACTAATTATTCTCATTGTAAGGAAACAAATATGGAAATGATGCCGATAATAACGATCCTGTATCTAGTGGCATACTTACTACTTTATTATTAACATTATTGTTAACATTTTTAGTACAGCATTATTATTTTCTATGAAAGCTACATTTAATTTAACTATATGTCTAACCCTCTTATTTATTAGTTTAATTACATGTCTACTTATAAGTTACTATTAATGTTGAATAACCATTGTACAAAATGGGAATAAATGTTTTGATTTGATTTTGATTTGATTCTTATCAAATGTAAGGGTAGCCTTCAGGCACATGGACAAGGAAATGTTCAGAAATATTTATGTAACCTATGTGAGGCCAAAACTCGAATATGCAGCCCCCATTTGGAATCCGCACTTAAAAAAGCACATAGCTAAGCTTGAAAAAGTTCAAAGACATGCCACGAAACTGGTGCCAGAAATACGCAATCTCAGTTATGATGAGAGGCTGAGGGAATT
>JAXCGZ010019300.1:42500-55000 GCA_037179515.1 Halocaridina rubra | reverse complement strand
ATTATTATAAATATTATTATTATTATTGTTTTTATTATTATGTTTATTATTATTATTATTATTATTATTATTATTATTATTATTATTATTATTAATATTATTATAATTATTATTATTATTATTATAATAATAATAATAATAATAATAATAATAATAATAATAATAATAATAATAATAATAATAATAAGCTTTGGAAAGTCTATGAAAACTTCAATAATGGAAAAAAAAAACCTTCACTACAGTTTTTGTATCTAATAATTGATTACCTAAAATCACGCTATCTCTTTCCACTGAATTCATTATTAAGGTTCTTTAATGAGCCTGTTCACGGGAGCCTTGAAGATGCTTTCAGTGGAAAGCGAAAGCGTGATTTTATGTAATTGATTATCAAACACAAAATAATCTACTCTGGGTTTCTATTTTTAATAATAATAGTAATAATAATAATAATAATAATTATTATTATTATTATTATAATGAGAATAATAATAGTAATAATATGTTACGGATTTACGTCACAGGCTCCCTTTTCTACGAAGGGCTAGGTCGTTTGCCTTCTTGCGAAGGCCTTGTTTTGGAAGATATAATCCATACCCGGAGTGCATGCCCTTGCTAACCTGAGACAGTGACGGGGCGCGAACCCCAGACCTGACGCCTCTGAATCGCGGATGCTACCGCTTGAGCCACGGTGACTATAATAGTAGTAATGAAAATAATAATAATAATAATAATTAGAGAAATTAGATTGTATTATTAATATATTTATTATTATTATTATTATTATTATTATTATTATTATTATTATCATTATTATTATTATTATATAATAATAATAATAATAATAATAATAATAATAATAATAATAATAATAATAATACAGATAATAATGAACACAGAGACAATAATTATTTAATTAATTAATTAATCAAAAAATTACTTAACACGAAAATGCGACCAGAAAAGATGAAAAAATAATAATACTTAAAACAAATGTACGCACAGACACATACAGTAAACACACACTCGTATAATTACACGCACATGCACACATACAATGCGCATGCACACAAGCACACACTATAAAGAGACAGTAATCGAAAAAATGAAAGACGTTGTGATGGAAAGGGCAAATCCAATGATTAAACAGGCCCTTGATAAAGAGAAGGCATAAGCGAATCCCAGGAGCCAACATGGCAGGGGAGACTTGAAGAAAATAAAGCTAGGGTTGTAGACCTGATTAGAAAGCTTGGAGTAGTTTGTGGTCCTGAGGATATTGTAAACATTCACCAACTAGGCAAATATTCAAGGGAAGGAAAGCCGAGACCAACAAAAGTAACCTTTGAGAGAGGGGAAACATGTAGGGATATATTCTTGAGAAAAAAAGTCTTAAAGACCTTCAAGAATTCAAAGAAGTGTTCATTAGACGATACAGAACACAGGAAGAGATGGAAAAGATCAAAAACATGTTGCAAGAGGCAAGAAGGTTAAATGAGGAAAGAAATGAAGAGAAGAAAAATTTTCATTTCAGAGTTCTTCCAGACAAAGGGGAGATAAGGAAGATAATGACAGAAGATCAGGGGATGGGGCCTCATTAAGATTGTTATACACAAATGCTGATGGATTAGCTGGTAAGGCAGTAGAATTAAAAGATAGGATTCACAACAGTAAGGCAGATATAGTAGCAATTACAGAGACTAAGTTGAGTGAGGACATAAACGGTGTCAGTTTTTCCTATGGGCTTCAGAATATTAAGGGTTGAAAGATCTGTGAGGACTGGTGGAGGGATGGCACTGCTCATAAGTGAAAGGATTCAAGTTGAAGAAATAAACTTGGCTATAGAAAGTGAGTTCAAGGAATTTCTTGTTGCTCGCATAAATACTGGGTCAGAGAGCATTATAATAACTGTTGTATATAATCCACCAAGGAACCAGAATAGACTAGAAGTTTATGAGGAAAGTCATATAGGTACTATTGAAGTCATAAACTCAGTTGTTAACATGGCACGGGAGAGAAAATGTAGGATTTTGATTATGGGTGATTTTAATCATAAAGAGATAGATTGGATAAATCTTGACCCACACAGTGGTGAGGACTCATTCGGGGCAAGATTCCTAGACTGTGTACAAGGGAATTTCCTACACCAACATGTAATGGAACCAACGAGGGCCAGGGGTGGGGATGAGCCATCACTACTTGATCTAGTATTCACAGATAATGTGTTGGATATTGAAAAAATTGAGTATGAACCACCAATTGCAAAGAGTGACCACTGTGTGTTGTTGATGGAGTATATCATGGAAGATATTCTGCCTGAGAGTAGAGGCACTGAGGACATGAGGAGGAACTATCCGAAAGGAGATTACATCAAAATAAAAGAGCTTTTTGCAGTTATTGACTGGAGAACCTTATTTTACAACAAATCTGTACAAGGAATGTATGACATCTTTTGTGAGAAATATGGGAAGATAGTAGATTGCTGCATACCTTTCACCAAAGTAGGTGTAATTCATGCCAGAGAGAAATGGTTCGATAATGAGTGTAAAAGAGCTAAGGAGTGGAGAGACAAATGCTGGAAAAGGTATAGGAGGAGAAAAAACATAAATGCCTGTCAAACCTACAAAAGAGCAAGCAATGACTACCTGAGTAAAAGAAGAGAGGCAGAGAGAGACTATGAGAGGGACATCACCAGGAAGGCTAAAGAAAATCCCAAGCTTTGCCACAGCTTTATCAGAGGAAAACTGAAGGTAAAAGAACAGGTTTTAAGGCTTAAGAAAGAGGATGGAAGCATCACTGAGATGGATGAAGAGATCTGCAAAGAATTGAACAAAGAGTTTCAGTCAGTATTTACTGTAGAAAATACCCCACCCCCTCAGATTGCAGAGATAGAAGCTCAAGGGCTGTTATTAGAGAACATTAACCTTACAGCCACAGAGGTATGCAAGGCGCTGATGGAGTTAGATGTTCATAAAGCTACAGGTCCTCATGACATATCCCCTCATGTACTTAAAAAATGCGCAATCTCAATATCAGTGGCTCTAAGTATCATCTTTAAAAAGTCACTGGAGTCGGGGGAGATTGCAAGATGCTGGAAACAAGCAAACGTGATACCTATCTTCAAAAAGGGAAGAAGGGACATGGCTCTGAACTATTGATCAGTTTCCTTGACCAGCATAGTTTGCAAAGTTATGGAGAAACTACTAAGGAAACATATCTCTCTTCACTTGAAATCCTTCAACATTTTGTCAGTGAGGCAACATGGCTTCAGAGAAAGTAGATCAACAGTAACAAACTTATTAGAATTTTATGATGAGGTAAGCCGAATCTTACAGGAAAGAGAGGGCTGGGCAGATTGCATATTCCTAGACTTCCAGAAAGCGTTTGACACTCCTCCACATGGGAGACTTATTAGGAAGCTGCAAGCAATGGCTAGAATAGGTGGAAATGTCTTGGAATGAATAGAAACTTACTTAGAAGGAAGGGAACAGAGGGTTAGAGTAAGACACTCAGTGTCTGAATGGAGAAGAGTTAGTAGTGGAGTTCCACAGGGTTCAGTTTTAGGGCCACTTTTGTTCCTTGTATATGTAAATGACCTACCAGAGTCTGTAAATTCATTCATGAATATGTTTGCAGGTGATGCAAAGATTGTGAAGAAAGTAAGAAACGAGAACAATGGTAGAGAACTTCAGGAAGATCTACATAGTCTGTATGAGTGGTCAGAAAAGTGGCTAATGAAATTCAATACTTCACAATGTAAGGTAATGAGAATGGGTACAAGTGCAAGAAGGCCCAAGCTTGACTACTCGGTGGCTGGAGTACAACTTCAAGAGACAGAAAATGAGAGAGTCTAGGAGTAAACATACTAGCAGATTTGTCTCCAGAAATACATATAAATGGCATAGTAAGGGCAGCATATGCATTCTTATCAAATGTAAGGGTAGCCTTCAGGCACATGGACAAGGAAATGTTCAGAAATATTTATGTAACCTATGTGAGGCCAAAACTCGAATATGCAGCCCCCTTTTGGAATCCGCACTTGAAAAAGCACATAGCTAAGCTTGAAAAAGTTCAAAGACATGCCACGAAACTCGTGCCAGAAATACGCAATCTCAGTTATGATGAGAGGCTGAGGGAATTAGACTTACCATCACTCGAAGCTAGTAGATTGAGGGGGGATATGATGACAGTCTTTAAATTCCTTCATGGTTATGATAGAGTGGAGAGGGATCGATATTTTGATATGGCAGGCTCTAGAACTAGAGGTCATAGTTTGAAGCTTCGTAAGAAAACTTCTTTGTAGGATGTAAGGAAATACTTTTTCAGTGTAAGAGTAGTTGATAATTGGAATTCGCTAAGCGAGGAGGTAGTTAATGCTATCTCAATCCATAGTTTTAAGGACAGGTATGATAAGTATCACTAAGTACAAAATGGAACCGATCAGGAGACGGGAAGATACGAGCTTTGGGCTCTTTCCCGTAAACACAATTAGGTAATTACAATGCTCTCTATTGATTCACTACCTGTGTCTGCTTAGCATGATAAGCGTAAGTCACCAGAAATATGTTCATACATACGTACATGCACATACAAGCACGCAAACGTACGTACGTACATACGTACATACATACATACATACACCTTTACATACATAGTCACACTGTATAACCATGTTAGTAATACACTATTTTCCACGTTTTCATTGTTATGATGCTCTCTCTCTCTCTCTCTCTCTCTCTCTCTCTCTCTCTCTCTCTCTCTCTCTCTCTCTCTCTCTCTCTCTCTCTCTCTCTCTCTCTCTCTCTCTCTCTCTCTCTCTCTCTTTCTCTCTCTCTCTGTATATATATATATATATATATATATATATATATATATATATATATATATATATATATATATATATATATTGTGTGTGTGATTACCTAATTGCGATTACCTAATTGTGTTTACGGGAAAGAGCCCAAAGCTCGTATCTTCCCGTCTCCTGATCGGTTCCATTTTATACTTAGTGATACTTATCATACCTGTCCTTAAAACTATGGATTGAGATAGCATTAACTACCTCCTCGCTTAGCCAATTCCAATTATCAACTACTCTTACACTGAAAAAGTATTTCCTTACATCCTGCAAAGAAGTTTTCTTACGAAGCTTCAAACTATGACCTCTAGTTCTAGAGCCAGCCATATCAAAATATCGATCCCTATCCACTCTATCATAACCATGAAGGAATTTAAAGACTGTCACCATATCCCCCCTCACTCTTCTAGCTTCGAGTGATGGTAAGTCTAATTCCCTCAGCCTCTCATCATAACTGAGATTGCGTATTTCTGGCACCAGTTTCGTGGCATGTCTTTGAACTTTTTCAAGCTTAGCTATGTGCTTTTTCAAGTGCGGATTCCAAAAGGGGGCTGCATATTCGAGTTTTGGCCTCACATAGGTTACATAAATATTTCTGAACATTTCCTTGTCCATGTGCCTGAAGGCTACCCTTACATTTGATAAGAATGCATATGCTGCCCTTACTATGCCATTTATATGTATTTCTGGAGACAAATCTGCCAGTATGTTTACTCCTAGATCTCTCTCATTTTCTGTCTCTTGAAGTTGTACTCCAGCCACCGAGTAGTCAAGCTTGGGCCTTCTTGCACTTGTACCCATTCTCATTACCTTACATTTTGAAGTATTGAATTTCATTAGCCACTTTTCTGACCACTCATGCAGATTATTTAGATCCTCCTGAAGTTCTCTACCATTGTTCTCGTTTTTTACTTTCTTCACAATCTTTGCATCATCTGCAAACATATTCATGAATGAATTTACAGACTCTGGTAGGTCATTTACATATACAAGGAACAAAAGTGGCCCTAAAACTGAACCCTGTGGAACTCCACTACTAACTCTTCTCCATTCAGACACTGAGTGTCTTACTCTAACCCTCTGTTCCCTTCCTTCTAAGTAAGTTTTTATCCATTCCAAGACATTTCCACCTATTCTAGCCATTGATTGCAGCTTCCTAATAAGTCTCCCATGTGGAACAGTGTCAAACGCTTTCTGGAAGTCTAGGAATATGCAATCTGCCCAGCCCTCTCTTTCCTGTAAGATTTGGCTTACCTCATCATAAAATTATAATAAGTTTGTTACTGTTGATCTACCTTCTCTGAAGCCATGTTGCCTCACTGACAAAAAGTTGAAGGATTCCAAGTGAAGAGAGATATGTTTCCTTAGTAGTTTCTCCATAACTTTGCAAACTATGCTGGTCAAGGAAACTGGTCTATAGTTCAGAGCCGTATCCCTCCTTCCCTTTTTGAAGATAGGTATCACATTTGCTTGTTTCCAGCATCTTGGAATCTCCCCCGACTCCAGTGACTCCTTAAATATGATACTTAGTGCCACTGATATTGTGTTTGCGCATTTTTTAAGCACATGAGGGGATATGTCATCAGGACCTGTAGCTTTATGAACATCTAAATCCATCAGCGCATTGCATACCTCTGTGGCTGTAAGGTTGATGTTCTCTAATGCCGGCCCTTGAGCTTTTATCACTGCAATCTGAGGGGGTGGGGTATTTTCTACTGTAAATACTGACTGAAACTCCTTGTTCAATTCTTTGCAGATCTCTTCATCCGTCTCAGTGATGCTTCCATCCGCTCTCTTTAGCCTTAAAACCTGTTCTTTTACCTTCAGTTTTCCTCTGATAAAGCTGTGGAAAAGCTTGGGATTTTCTTTAGCCTTCCTGGTGATGTCCCTCTCATAGTCTCTCTCTGCCTCTCTCCTTTTACTTAGGTAGTCATTTCTTGCTCTTTTGTAGGTTTGCCAGGCATTTATGTTTTTTCTCCTCCTATACCTTTTCCAGCATTTGTCTCTCCACTCCTTAGCTCTTTTACACCCATTATCGAACCATTTCTCTCTGGCATGAATTACACATACTTTGGTGACAGGTATGTGTGTGTGTGTGTGTGTGTGCGTGCGCGCGTGCGTGCGTGCTTTGGCTCGGCCAACATATATATATATATTCATTACCTCCATCTGCTTAGCATGCTATATATATATATATATATATATATATATATATATATATATATATATATATATATATATATATATATATATATATATGATGACGTACGTATGTTTGTACTTGTGTTTGTGTGCGTGTCCACCCCCGTTCGAATGGGGATAGTTAGAGATACATAAGACGGCAAACATATCCTCCAAACTACGTATGAATTTTGCATTTACTATTTCCTCATTCAACGATTTCCAGTAATCGACTCTTCTTACACAAACTAAAAGTTTCTCCGTATTCATACTACTAAGAAGTTTTATTACCAAGATTCAAACTATGACCTATAATTTTAGAGCCACTCATTTGCGTGATTATGTATATATGTATGTATGTATATATGTATGAATGTAGGTATGTATATATATATATATATATATGAATGTCTGTCTATCGGTGTGTATGTATGTATATATGTATGTCTGCGTTTACGTCAATAATCAGGACATAATGAATAAAAAAAATCATGATAAAATTCTTAGAAAATGTAATGTTGAATATATTAACATATAAATATGTCTGGAATACGTAATGACGTCAGTCGTCATGTATACACATATTCTTTGTGCGAATACGCGAGCTGAATATTCATTAGAATTAAAGGAGGAGCAGAAGGAGGGAGAGGGGGAGTGAAGAGGAAGGGAATGAGGATGAGAAAAGGGAGGAGGAGGAAGAGGAGAAGGTGAAGAAGAGGAACGAGAGGAGGAAGCGGAGGATGAGGAATAGGAGGAGAAAGAGAAGGCGATGAGGAGGTGGAGGAAGAGGAGGAGGTGAAGGGGAGGAGGAAGAGGAGGAGGTGAAGAAAAAGAAAGAGGAGGAGGAATAACAAGTAGCAAATTAAAAGGAGGTGGAAGCGGCATTGGAAGAGGGAGAAGAAGAAGGAACAGAAGAAGAAGAAGAAGAGAAGACAAGAGAGGAGAAGAAAGAATTATAAGAAGGAGGAAACAGACGAGGAAGTAGAGAGAGAGTTAGATGACGAAACAGATAAAGAAGAACAACTTTACTACTACTACTACTACTACTACTACTACTACTACTGTACTATGTTTGACAAATGGGATCACCTTCGATAATGAATATCTCATGTTGTCAAATATATATTATTGAGAAAATAGCAAGAGCTGTGCGTGTGCATGTGTATGTGTGTGTGTCTGTGTGTGAATGTGTATGTGTGTGTGTGTGTGTGTGTGTGTGTGTGTGTGTGTGTGTGTGTGTGTGTGTGTGTGTGTGTGTGTGAATTAGATGATACTTTTGTCCCGCGGCATTTAGTTAAATTACAAAGCATTCAAAGTTTATTACAATTTGACACGAAAGGGGATTAAAGATCGCCTCTCTCTCTCTCTCTCTCTCTCTCTCTCTCTCTCTCTCTCTCTCTCTCTCTCTCTCCTCTCTCTCTCTCTCTCTCTCCTCTATCTATCTATCTATCTATCTATCTATCTATCTATCTAACTTGCTATATCTCTATCTATCTATCTGTCTGTCTCTATCTATCTGTCTATCTCTCTCTCAGTTTCTTCATTATTTGCTAGTCTCATTTTCGGTCTATTTTCATAAGTTTTTATACAATTATTTTTTAGGAAAAAAATAATATCTGTGTCTCGGTTTATGGCCAAAATATATATATTTATTTATTCAACAATGGGATTAATGAGTATTATGTTACAGACACCAGACTGTACCAGCAAAGGCAATAATGATAATAATAATAATAATAATAATAATAATAATAATAATAATAATAATAATAATAATAATAATGATAATAACTTCATGCATTGCCTTAGTTTTTAATAAAAGTAAACAACTGAAAGTGATAAAAGAATATTATGCATGCATACATACGTACATACATACATACATACATGTGTTTCCCATAAACACAATTAGGTAATCACATATATACATACATACATACATACATACATACATACATACATACATACATACATACATGCATACATACATACATACATACATACATACATACATACATACATACATACATACATATATACATACATGCATACATACATACATACATACATACATAATATACGTAATACACACTCATCCTTCAACTTCCACTAACTCATCCCATTTCACCTGCTCCTTCTGCCGCCTCTTCCTCTTTTGGTTCTTTCATTTTTGTCACTCCTACCACTAGCTGTTCCCTTTTTCATCCCCTAACTCCCCCATTTCTCACCTCTTCCCTTAACTCCACCCCTTCTCACCGGTTACTGTACCTCCTACTTCTTCTCCCACACCTCCCACTAACTCCTCCCAAACCCTTCCACCCTTTCTCATCCCATTTATCCTACCCTTCCTTATGTTCAATCCCTTTCGCCTCCCCTTCCACCCTTTCTCATCCCATTTCTCCCACCTTTCCCTTTGTCCCGCCCCTTTCGCCTCCCCTTCCACCCTTTCTCATCCCATTTCTCCCTCCTTTTTCTTTGTCCCGCCCTTTTCTCGCCCCCTTCCACCCTCTCTCATCCCATTTTTCCCACCTTTCCCTTTGTCCCGCCCCTTTCTCGTCCTCCTTCCACCCTTTCTTGTCCCATTTCTCCCACCCTTCCCTTTGTCCCGGCCCCATTCTCGTCCCCTTCCACCCTTTCATGTCCCATTTCTCCCACCCTTCCCGTTGTCCCTCCCCATTCTCTTCACCCTTCCAACACTTCTCGTCCCATTTCTCCCACCCTTCCCTTTGTCCCGCCCATTTCTCCTCCTCCATCTACCACTTCTCTTCCCATTTCTTCCTCTCTTCCCTTTGTCCCGCCTCTTCCACCTCCCCTTCCACCCTTTCTCTTCTCAATTTCTCCACCCCTTACCTTTGTCCCGCCCCTTCCTAGTCCTATTTCTCCCATCCTTCCCTTTGTCCTGCCTTTTTCTCATCCCCCTCCACCCTTTCTCATCTCTTTCCCTCCCCCCTACCCTTTGTCCCCGCCCCTTCCTAGTCCTATTTCTCCCATCCTTCCCTTTGTCCCTCCTTTTTCTCCTCCCCCTCCACCACTTCTCATCTCATTTCTCCCACCCTTTCCTTTTGTCCCGCTCCTTTCTAGTCCCATTTCTCACACCCTTCCTTTTGTCCCTCCCCTATCTCCTCCCCCTTCCACCTTTTCTCCTCCCTCCTTCCACACCTTTTCGTCCCTCTCTCTCCTTTCCCATTTGCTCAATGCAATTCGTACACCAACAAATCTTCATTGGGAATCATGAAGTGCCTTCAACAGCCATTTAATTCCCATTTATGTGGTTCCTTTAAAGGAATAAAAGGAAGCTTTAAACGGTTTACAATGCTCTCTCTCTCTCTCTCTCTCTCTCTCTCTCTCTCTCTCTCTCTCTCTCTCTCTCTCTCTCTCTCTCTCTCTCTCTCTCTCTCTCTCTCTCTCTCTCTCTCTCTCTCTCTCTCTCTCATTCAGTTGGTAAAGCACTGAACTCATAGTCAGTAAGCCTCTCTCTCTCTCTCTCTCTCTCTCTCTCTCTCTCTCTCTCTCTCTCTCATTCAGTTGGTAAAGCACTGAATTCATAGTCAGTAAGCCCCAAGTTCAATCCTGATAACAAATAGACTGAGTACAAGTTCACTTTGTTCTTGGACTCCCTAAGTTGCGTTTGTTCTAAGTTAAGGTCTCTTACACAGGAATGATGCTCACTCTCTCATCCCTGTATAGGTATTAGAAAGTTATATGCTTTTTCTTAAGTTATTCTTGTTCCTCTTCCTCTTATAGAGGCAAGTGATATTCAGTCCTTTTCATCTTCTCATTACTATTAGAGAGCTTTTTCTTCCTCTTTCTCTCTCCAAGTGATACGTTCTTCTTTATCCTCTGATTCCTCTTAGAAAACTCATTCTTCACCATTCTTATCTTTAATTGATATACATTCTTGATCGTCTTTTTAATATCTTCTTAGAGAACTTGTTCTTCCTCTTTCTCATTACCAAGAGATATATATTTTGTTCTTTATCTTCTTTATTCCTCTTAGAAACCTCCTTCTTCTTCATTCTGATCTCAAATGATATACATTCTTCTTCATATTCTTCTTATTCCTCTTAGAGGATTCTATATATTCTTCCTATTTATTTTCTTAAAACATATATCTCTTCTTGAAAAGGATTCGAAACCACACCACACCTGACAATCCTTCAGTGTACTTAAGGTGCTACTGACCGTCCCATCAAAGGTATAAGAGAAGAGAGCAACCTTTCAGGTAACTGTTGGAGCTAGGGGATGAATACACACTACTGAATATCTCTGTTCATATTACTCTTGCTTCTCAACCTGGCTCATGGTTATGTGCAAAATATATGGAATATATTACTGCCCCCTGACCAGGATTTGAATCCACAACACATGACAACCATCTTTTTTGCATAAGTCGCTACCCGACTGTTAGTCTGTATTTACATAATGTCTGGGAATTGTACCCTGAGGCAGCTAATTTATTTTCCTATATTAATCCCTTCTATACTGCTATGGAAATATAGATATTATGTGCTATTCCTAAGAGTAGTTTGTTGCTTCTTTTCATTATTCCTCTTAATCCTAACATTATGGCTATTCCTCTTGAAAGGCGTCTTATTATCTTCTTCCTCTTTCTCAGAAGTTTAAGTGTCTCAGTAGGCTATTTGCAGCCTGCACAACCGCCCTCCTCTCTCTCTCTCCCTTAACTGACTGATATATAGATGACAACTGAAGAGACAGAAAACATTTGTTTAAATCTCTTGACTTGACACTGTCGCACTTGAGCTTGTTGGTCAAATCGAGATTTTTTTTTTATGTATGTATGCGTGCATGTACGTGTGTTTCGCATGTATGTGTGTACGTGTGAGTGTATTCAGCAGTTTGAATTCACGAGTTTGTGACAATTTTGTACTTTATTTAAATGTCTAAAGTGTGATTAAGAATCATCATTTTAAGTTGAGTTACTGTCATAGATTGCGAGATTTGGGCATAGATAGGGATTTCCCCAACATTTATTTCTTTAAGTTGGGATTTTTTGAAGGAAAAAAAATCTTTTCACTTTATATTTTCCATTTCATTATTACAGCGTTCTTGTTCCGGTTTTACGTCACGGACTCCCTTTTCTACTAAGGGCTAGGACGGTTGCCTTCTTGCGAAGGTTTTGTTTTGGCAGATGTAATCATTACCCTGAGTGCATGCCCTTGCTAACCTCACACCGTGACTGGGTGCTAACCCTCGATCTGACGCCTCAGAGTCGCGGACGCTACCGCTTGAGCCACCAAGCGTAATATATATATATATATATATATATATATATTATATATATATATAATTATATATATATATATATATATATATATATATATATATATATATATTGCAAGCTCACATGCAAGAACTATAAGTAATGAAAGAAACGTCATGCAGCAAAAATACATATTGCAGACGAGCATTGAATGACTGTCTTTGCGTGTAGAACTAACCGAGGAGA
>JAXCGZ010019300.1:0-37500 GCA_037179515.1 Halocaridina rubra | reverse complement strand
AAAGGAGACAGATGAAGAATGGAGAATACTAAGAAATACCGACTTAGATATTCTTTCCAATGTTGATATAGAAACATTTTGGCGTCCGCGACTCTAAGGCGTCAGGTCGAGGGTTCGCACCCCGTCAAGGTCTGAGGTTAGCAAGGGCATGCACTCGGGGTAAGGATTACATTTGCCAAAACAAGTCCTTCGAAAGAAGGCAACCGTCCAAGCCCTTAATTGAAAAGGGAGGCCGTGACGTAAAACCGGAACAAACAAACATAAGCGAAATTAAACCCGGAGATGACAACGCCAAGTTTTTTCTCTCTTATCTCTTTTTGCACCTTTTGCATGTTCTGTCTTCCTTGTTCCAGTGCTTAGGCAGAAAGCATTAGCTCTGCTGTAAGTTAGCTGAAGACTAAAGTAAGGAATAGATTGTCCACCAAAACATGAATAAGTTTGTTGCATTCTAAACTTTATTTTGAAGAATGAAACCGGTGCAAGTTTCCGGGTAAGTCTTTCTCTTGTAAAAAGGATGAATTTCAATGTAAATAAAAGATGAAAGTGACTGGGACTAGTCAATTCAGATCAAAAAAGTTGACATGATAGGTAATTACATCAAATGGAGCTCGTTAGCAAGCTAACAAGCCTGCCCCTCAACTAATGACAATGAAAATTACTATAATATTAACAGTGTGCGTTGTACTGTATCAAAAAATTAATCCTATCAACGTATGTCCAACTAAATGAGAAGTTAAAATGCTTGATAATGAATAGTTCTCCATTCTTTTGAAGTTATTTTTATGAATATCTGTTCCTTTAAGTATTTTTAAATGAAAGCCACTGTCGACAAGGAATTTTTTTTTTAATTAGGTATACATAATTTATTTTGAATATAAATTTTAGGTATGCCTATTTTCTTTTGAACATAAATGTTGTAAAGCTGCTTAAAACTGATTCTGAATAAAGAATTTGGAATATTTCAGTTTAAATTGGCTTTTACTGACTATACGTCAGGCTGACGTCAAATTCCTAAAAAGAAAAAAATAACGGTTACGTTGTATTTTTTTTTTTAGGGCTCTTTTACAGAAGGTCTCTATGTTTATAAAGAATTTATTACTGTTCTATTATTCGATTAAAATAAATTTATGGTAATGGGGAATATTTGAAGGTTCTGGGGATATTTTATCCTGTTTGGGGAATTTTTTTTTTTACCAACCCAGCTGGCAACACTGGAAAACTTCTCAGTTGCAGCTGTATCACGGCAACACTGGAACTTCTCAGTTGCAGTTGTGTCGCGGAAGGGGTATGTTGCGTCGAATTCCTTTCTACATGGGCTGGAAGGTACTGTTTATATCTATTTCTTATTTTGTTATTCGGTTGTGTATCTTTATATTGGTTTACTAATTTGTTTTATTTTATTTATTTCCTTATATATCTTTTTTTTTTTTTTTTTTGGTTATTATATCAATGCATTTTGAATGCTTTAAATTGTATATTTTTATATAAAATTAAAAACTTGCATTATGTGCAATTATATATATATATATATATATATATATATATATATATATATATATATATATATATATATATATATATATATATATATATATATATATATATATTCCCCTTTATAAGAGGGGTGGCTGAGTCAAAGAAACTCTGATATATATATATATATATATATATATATATATATATATATATATATATATATATATATATATATATATATATATATATATATATATTATATATATATGTTCGTTCCGGTTTTACGTCACGGACTCCCTTTTCTACCAAGGGCTAGGACGGTTGCCTTCTTGCTAAGGACTTGGTTTGGCATATGTAATCGTTACCATGAGGGCATGCCCTTGCTAACCTCAGACTATGTGTGTGTATATATATATATGTATGTGAGTATTGTAAATATGATTATATTTTACTACGAAGAGAAAATTTGTGTACGCGCGTGTGTGTATCTGTGTGTTATGTTCTGAGTTACAAATACAAATAATCAAATATTATTTATGCATCTCTTAGCGTTTTGTCATCTTCTGACTGCTGTCTCCTCATAAGTATAATTGAGTATCACTGTAGATACTTGATCGCAATCTGTAAAATACAAGTCTCTCCTGTGTTCATACATGAGAATGTACAATGAAGCAACTTACCCTTTCCTTCAAAAAAAAAAAAAAAAAAAAAACTAATAATAGACGTCAACTTTATGTAGTCATCGTGGCTCAAGCGGTAGCGTCCGCGACTCTGAGGCGTCAGGTCGAGGGTTCGCGCCCCGTCACGGTCTGAGGTTAGCATGGGCATGCACTCAGGGTAGCGATTACATCTGCCAAAACAAGTCCTTCGCAAGAAGGCAACCGTCCTAGCCCTTAGTAGAAAAGGGAGTCCGTGACGTAAAACCAGAACAATATGCGTCAACTTTACCATTAAAAATACATTTATTCAACCCAGATGTTCATTTTTGTATTCATGTTGATTAGAACACTGGTAGTCTTTAACTCTTGTTAGTCTGTTAGTGTTTGGTACAAGTATAACTATTCCCGTCTTATATGACGTATCTTTGAGGGACTGTTACAAAGGCAGGCCCTCTGTCAAATATAGCGGTGCTTCGTACTGCACAAGTGCAATGTGGTCATATTTTCTGAAGATTTAATATGGTATTTTCACAATGAACAGCTAATGCTTTCAAGTAATTCAACATATTTTAGAGTGACATTCTAAAGGTGGGTTCTGTTTGCCAATTATCTCAATGTTTTTTTAATTTCCTTTTGATTTTGCACATATGAAATTTCTGATTATGTAGCATTTACTCAGTTTAAAACAATGACTTGCGTGATGCATAATGTCTTAGACGAGAGACTGTTGCAAATATGGTCCCTTCTGTCAAGCATCGCAGCACAGCCACAGTCGTGTCTTATTTCCTTGAAACTGCATACGTAGTTATTCTGTTAAAATTTTCTGAATAAATAACTGCCTGCATGATGGTTTAACATATTTTAAAGAGACAGTTACAACGCAGCACAGCACAGCGCATCACAGAAACGCAATCATTTCTTTTGCCTTCAGATTTTGTACGCATTATTCTTACTGTATTTTCTTAATACCAGCATGTTTGTTCCGGTTTTACGTCACGGACTCCCTTTTCAACCAAGGGCTAGGACGGTTGCTTTCTTGCGAAGGACTTGTTTAGGCAGATGTAATCGTTACCCTGAGTGCATGCCCTTGCTAACCTCAGACCGTGACGGGGCGCAAATCCTCGACCTGAAGCCTCAGAGTCGCGAACGTTACCGCTTGAGCCACGGTGACTTTTTTTTTTCTTAATACCAGCATCTTGTTTGTTATTTATTATTTCTGTGAAAGCTATTTGCAAAGGTGGGTCCTCAGTCAAGTTTTTCAAGTGCAGCCCACCACACAAACTCAGTCTTTTTTTTTTTATTTATTTCCCTTTGACTATACACAGTTATACTCATAATGTTTTTTTTTTTTCTGTCAATAGCAAAATAGCACTAGTTAATTTACGTATTTTGTGCCAAAGCTGTCCATATGCAAGCCATAACATTGCATTTTTATCGCCTAATCGCATTTGTTTTTATTCCCTTTTGACTGAATACATAGTTACTCTCAGCTGATATCAAAATTGTACATGTTATTTGTAGATAGCATGAACAGGGACCGCTGTAGTGTAGCAGTAGAATTCTCGTCTCAGGAGGTGACGGAACCACGTTCCAGCCCACGTCAGGGTGATAGGAAGGGCATCCAGCCTAAAGTCCCCAGCTTCAGTCTGTCCTTTTCCCCAAATGGGGACTGATATTGACACCTGCAACGTAAAAAATAGAATAACGGATATTTAGTGACAGTTGCACAATTCAAATTCAAAATTCAAATTCAGAAGTGCAGTCTCGCCTCGTTTCCACCAGACTCAGTGCGCTTGTTATTCTCAAATGCATTTTCTCAATTTATAGCGACAGTAGATTTGTTCTTGAAATATATTTTACAGAGATAATTGCAAAGGCAGGCACGAGTAATTCTTATATTTTGTTTTAATAATCTCCAATATTCCCAGTTCTTATTCCAGTAGCATGATCTCAGTGCCACTTTTACGTGTCACTATTAACCCCCCATCACGGGGATGGCCACAGGCAGAGCGTGACTGTGTTCATTAGACTACTCGGCTGTTCGCATACTTTGTTCTCAGTGATCAGCAGAATGTTATGTGTTCGTGTTCATTAATGTGTTACACATGTGAAGTCTGTTCCTCCAGGATTAACCAGTAGTCATAAGCAGTGAGCTTCCGAAGGTTGTGCAGTTTGTAATAAACAGTCTTGAACAAACACACATACACGCAAACACACACAAACAAAACTAATGCTTGCCTAAACTTTTGTTATTCCTTCTGTATATCAGATTTCAAACAAACTTGTCTAAGCAGTCGATCTTGTGAACAAAAATGAAGATTTTTTTTAACTTTGCTTTTTTTTTGGGGGGGGAGTTGGGGGTTGAGACAATGTGGTATTATATTATCTCTCTATATACATGAGCTGTAATCTCCCTTATAAGCTGGATGGCTGAGTCAAAGCAGAGAACGTGACTCTTTTGGGGAGTAAAATACGGAATAGGGGATTCCCAATCACCTCGCTGTGTCCCATTTACCCGACTCTTACGACACGCAGGGGAACATGGAAATGTATCATATGCTAAAAAAAAGAAATAACTATACGGGAGTGATATACAGAGGAGGGAACTCTCAGTCACTTCGCTTCCCCCATTTAGTGGCCTCTTACGACCCGCAGTGGAACACGGAGGAGATGTATCATAAGCTGAAATCTTGATTCTATGTGGGCGTAATAGACAGAGGAGAGGATTCCCAATCACCGCGCTGTGCCCCATTTAGTCGAATCTTACGAGAAGCAGAGGAACACGGAGTAGGAGTTTTACTTTCTAATTGATTCAGATTTGTGACACCAACGAAAGAGAGTGTTATGCCTCTAAATATAGTTTATTCATCGTCATTTTTACGTTCTACTCGTCTCCATTTGGGGGATGGACACAGATGGATAGAAGCTGGAGAATTAAGGATAGATGCTCTTTCTATCCCCCCCCCCCGTGGGCTAAAACGTGGATCCGACACCTCTTGAGTCGAGCATTCTACTATTACGCTACAGCGGGCCCTCAGGCATGGAGAATAATTAGGAGTATGTTAATCATCAACAACTGGTGGGAAGGGTACTTGCTGTGGCAACTCTTTATCTCCAAGGAGCTTAGAGGAGTAATCGAGGCATGTTTGGCTTATCATGATTATGTGTTATCTGACTCGGCCATCCCATTTCCGAAGGAGATTGCAGCCATTGTCTGTAAAACACATTCTTTATGTCTGGATTTGTCATTTGGGAAAACTGCTGCTATACTGAACTGTATTCTCAGTGATATGTCTTGAGTATAAGGCTCTCTTTAATGATGCTGGAAAGTATATTATAGTAAATTCTGAGGCATAATGTTGGTTTTTGTTAAAGTCACAAATACTAATTTATGGAGAACTAGCATGATGGTATCCACACGCTATATATATATATATATATATATATATATATATATATATATATATATATATATATATATATATATATATATATATATATATATATTAAACCTAAGGCAGGGGGCAAGAATACGTCCTTCGTGATCCCCTGCGTGTCGTAGAAGTCGGTTAAATGGGCCGGAGCGAGGGGGGCTGGGAGTCTCCTCCTCTGTATTTTCTTCCCACAAAAAGTCAAGGTATTTTACCTTGACTCTGCCATCCCTTTATAAGGGGGGAATATGGCTATTGCATATATATATATATATATATATATATATATATATATATATATATATATATATATATATATATATATATATATATATATATATATGAATGTGTGTGATTACCTAATTCTGCTTACGGGAGAGAGCCCCATCCTCGTAACTTGCTGTCTCCTGGTCGGTTCCATTTTGTACTTAGTGATCCTATCATATTTGTCCCTCAAACTATGGATTGAGTTAGCATTAACTACCTCCTCTATCAGCGAATTTCAATTATCAACTCCTCTTACACTAAAAAAAAAGTACTTCCTTACATCCTGCTAGTAGTTTCCTTACGAAGCTTCAAACTATGACCTCCAGTTCTAGTTCCAGCCATATCGAAATATCGATCCCTATCCACTCTGCCATAACCATGAAGGAATTTAAAAACCCTCACCATATCCCTCCTGATTCTTGTAGCTTCGAGTGATGGTAACTCTGATTCCCTCAGCCTCTCTTCATCACTGAGATTTCGTATTTATGGCACCAGTTTCGTGGCATGTCTTTGAACTTTATCCAGCTTAACTACGTGCTATTTCTAGTGCAGATTCCAAAAGGGGGCTGCATATTCAAGCTTTGGCCTTACATATAGGTTACATATATATTTCTGAACATTTCCTTGTTCATGTGCCTGAAGGCTACACTTACATTTTGCTAAGGAAGCATGTGCTGCCCTTACTGTGCCATTTATATGCAACTGTGTGTGTGTAAATTCAGATTGCATTCTCCAGCTTCAAAGTTCCTCTGAAGATGATTGCGATACAACCCGAAAACTCTCAACACCCCGTCGTTTCGGGTTTCTTATGGACATTTAAAAGAAAAAGTGGAATAGATTATTAATATTTTCAGATATTATTCTCTTGTTTTACAATATAACGTCAAGAAAGGACACTTCTATAAGCAACCTTTTCGAGTCGGGAAGAGACGATTCCTTCCATTTATATAAGAAGCATTGCTAGTAGTAGTAGTAGCAGCAATAGTAGTAGTAGTAGCAGCTAAACATCACTACTCTCTGATAGCTAGAGAGAAATTCCGACTCTTAAATGCGTCCCAAAATAGCAACATTAGATGTGTCGTAATGTAACATGAGCTCCGACAACATTATCCAATGGGCGTGGCCTAATCTATAGTAAACAATCTTCTAGACAATGACTGACTTCCAGCCTACAATGTAATTAATCATTATGCCCAAACAAAGAGGGAAGAGAGAGAGAGAGAGAGAGGATAAAAAGAAGAGAGAGAGAGAATTAATGAAGTTAAAATACCATAAGTAATTAAAGAGATAACTTCCTTTTGTCAGTGCTGTCATATACTTGAAATTTTGAATGAAAAGAGGGGTGGAGAAATGGATGAATAACTGATGAGACATTAGTGGAGATATATAGAAGATAAGATAAGAAAATTAACGCATACACGTATGCAATTGCCGTCATTTCATTTGTAAAGGGGGTGGCCGAATGAAAGCACACATATTCACCAGCATGCAAATTCACCACATCTCACCGTTCTTAGTTTCCCCCATCGCACTGCTTGGGTCATCCACTCAATGGACAAACATCTGCCATTACGACCGACTCTTATCTAGTAGTAACTTTCTTACCGGCACCACCCGTCCCAGCTTACAGCACTGAATTGGTGCAGAAAAATCCTTCCGGCCCACGTCACGTATTTACAATCCCTTCATACCCATTCCTATTAATTGCATTCTCTCTTCCCTGCTCCACTGACATACCACGTGCATCAAATGTTCTATCCACACCATCCATCCAGCTCATTCTATCTCTCCCTTTTTGGCTTTGCTCCAAATAATTCTGCTTTCTACTTATCTTTGCTACCCATTCTTCATTCATTCTATACATATGCCCAAATCATCTCGGCACTCTTTGACCCAGTTTATCAAGCAGCTTTCTTCCAACACCTGTCCTCTTCTTCACCTCCTCACTGCTCACTCTATTCCTGATACACCAGTCGTACCTGTCAAAAACTGTTCCTCCTTTTCATTAAGCTAGGCTCAAATAAATTTCAATTAGGCAGACTTTGATGCTAACTTGCATCCCATACTGGAGTCTTTTACTCTTTCCAGCTGGGCTTGTTGCTTGGCTTGTAATAATAATAATAACAATAATTATTTTTTCTCTTTATCCTCTCTTTCATTCCAGTTCTCTGCTCCATACAGTGCCATAGGCACAATTACTCCTTCATATAACCTCTTTGCATTCATTCTTAAATACCTATTTCTTATCACATTTTTCATCCCACCTAGACATTTACTTTCTTCCTTCACTATGTAGCTCACCTCTGCATTCACTCCTCCATTGTCTGACACATGAGACTCTAGATACTTAAAACCTTGAAATTCCTCAAGCATCTCCCCATTCACTCTCTAAAATAACCTGCCACCATCAACATAACTCGACTGATACATATATAAATTATGAGAAAAAAATTCAAAAGATAGATAGATAGATAGATAAAATATATAAAAATCCACCAAACAGTCAGAGAGATTAGTTACCAATTGTTAAACCAAATGATTACGTAAAGAAAATAAATACGTAATTTACATAGCATATTCATTACATATTCCCACGCATTTTCACTCCGACCGTCTGTTTACACGTGACGTCATAGCTCTTTGTGACCCAAAGGCTCAAAAATATTTATTAAGTTTTCGTTCGAATTCAAAATGTTTCCTTTTGTAATTAATTGATGAAACAAAGGATTTAATTCCTCGTCAGTGGTAAGGCAAATGGTATGTATATAAAAGTATTTTCAATACTATGAATTTAATTTATCTGTATATTAATTATATATATATATATAATTATTTTGTACGTTTCCATTCTGGATCTTGTTTATGAAGCCAAAGATCTTTTTTGTTAAGAACGTAAGTAGTGTATATATATATATATATATATATATATATATATATATATATATATATATATATATATATATATATATATATATATATATATATATATATATATATATATATATATATATATATAATCAAATAAGCACATTACCATATGTGAAAACATGAGTAATTTTTACCCCGACCAGGACTCAAACCTAGGACACATAATTAATGTGTCAAGGCGCTACCAAGTACACCACAGCAGATCTAAAATGAAAACAAACCTTGCAGCTATATCTGATATACTAGGAAATTATCATAATAATAATAATAATAATAATAATAATAATAATAATAATAATAATAATAACAATAATAATAATATTTATTATTATTATTATTATTATTATTATTATTATTATTATTATTATTATTATTATTATTATTGTTGTTATTATTATTGTTAATTTTATTATTATTATTATTATTATTATTATTATTATTATTATTATTATTATTATTATTATAGATTCTACAAAGTACTTATCGAAATTACCAATGACTCTCTCTCTCTCTCTCTCCTCTCTCTCTCTCTCTCTCTCTCTCTCTCTCTCTCTCTCTCTCTCTCTCTCTCTCTCTCTCTCTCTCTCTCTCTCTCTCTTGAAAAGCACTTGAGGTGTTTCTCTTGAATAATTTTAAGTGGTTTTTGGCTCCCCAGTTAAGCCAAGTGGTAAGATTCAGGTAAGAGAACGCCGTGGTTCTGTAGCGTGACTCGTATTCGTATAGCACTTGTTCGCTGGAACCATTTTGTAATAATAATAATAATAATAATAATAATAATAATAATAATAATAATAATAATAATAATAATAATAATAACATAAGGATATTACATCATGTCTGAAATTTATTATTATTATTATTATTATTATTATTATTATTATTATTATTATTATTATTATTATTATTATTATTATTGTTGTAATCATCATCGGTATTTTTCTTTTTATAGAACGTTAATGTGGACATTCGATAGTCTAATTCTTCTTCTTCTTCTTCTTATTATTATTATTATTATTATTATTATTATTATTATTATTATTATTATTATTATTATTATTATTATTATTATTATTATTATTTTTATTATTATTATTATTATTATTATTATTATTATTATTATTATTATTATTATTTTAGTCACCGTGCCTAAAGGGGTAGCGTCCTCTACTTTGAGACGTCAGTTCAAGGGTTCGCGACTCGTCATGGTCTGAGGTTAGCAAGGGCATGCACTCAGGTTAACGATTACATCTGCCAAAACAAGTCCTTCGCAAGAAGGCAACCGTCCTAGCCTTTGGTAGGAAAGGGAGTCCTTGACGTAAAACCGGAACTAACTAACATTATTATTATTATTATTATTATTATTAGTAGTAGTAGTAGTAGTAGTAGTTTTTTCATAGTGCATTTACCTCTCGAAACGTCATGTTAATGATAATTTGGGTTAAATGGGGGTGGGGGCGGGGCGTGGTCATATCCTTTTATTTTCTTATCGACTAAATGTCCTCTCTCTCTCTCTCTCTCTCTCTCTCTCCTCTCTCTCTCTCTCTCTCTCTCTATTCATCATGGATGTTAATGTATACGTAATTACCTAGTGGTAATTACCTAATGTATGTATACTTATGTGTGTTTATATGTGTGTACATTATATATATATATATATATATATATATATATATATATATATATATATATATATATATATATATATATATATATATATATATATGTGTGTGTGATTACCTAATTGTGATTACCTAATTGTGTTTACGGGAAAGAGCCCAAAGCTCGTATCTTCCCGTCTCCTCATCGGTTCCATTTTATACTTAGTGATACTTATCATACCTGTCCTTAAAACTATGGATTGAGATAGCATTAACTACCTCCTCGCTTAGCCAATTCCAATTATCAACTACTCTTACACTGAAAAAGTATTTCCTTACATCCTGCGAAGAAGTTTTCTTACGAAGCTTCAAACTATGACCTCTAGTTCTAGAGCCAGCCATATCAAAATATCGATCCCTGTCCACTCTATCATAACCATGAAGGAATTTAAAGTGTGTTTGTGTGTGTGTGTGTGTGTGTGTGTGTGTGTGTGTGTGTGTGTGTGTGTGTGCGCGCGCACACATTCTTATTCAAAGCTTGAATATGCAGGTCCCTTTTGGAATCCACTCTTGAAAAGGCATATAATTAAGCTGGAAAATTTCGAAGAAATGCCACGAAACTGGGGCCAGAAATACGCAATAGCAGTTATGAGAAGAGGCTGAGGGAATTATACTTATCATCACTCGAAGCTAGAAGAATGAAGGGGGATATGGTGATGGTTTTTAAATACCTTCATGGTTATGATAGAGTGGATAATGATCGATATTTTGATATGACTGGCACTGGAACTAGAGGTCATAGTTTGAAAGTTCGTAAGAAAACTTCCTTGCAGGATGTAAGGAAGTGCTTTTTTTTTTAGTTTAAGATTAGTTGATGATTGTAATTGGCTTAGCGAGGAGGTAGTTAATGCTACCTTAATCCATAGTTTTAAGGACAAGTATTATAAGTATCATCAAGTACAAGAATGGAACCAAGCAGGAGACTGAAAGTTACGAGGATGGGGCTCTTTACCGTAAGCACAATTAGGTAATTACACACACACACACACACACACACACACACACACACACACACACACACACACACACACACACACACACACATGTAGGGAAATATTGTTGAGAAAAAAAAGTCTAAAAGACCTTCAAGAATGCAAAGAAGTGTTCATTAGACGATACAGAACACAGGAAGAGATGGGAAAGATCAAAAACTTGTTGCAAGAGGCAAGAAGGTTAAATGATGAAAGAAATGAAGAAGAGAAGAAAAATTTTCGTTACGGAATACTTCCAGACAAAGGGGAGATAAAGAAGATAATGACAGAAGATCAGGGGATGGGGCCTCATTAAGATTGTTATACACAAATGCTGATGGATTAGCTGGTAAGGCAGTAGAATTAAAAGATAGGATTCACAACAGTAAGGCAGATATAGTAGCAATTACAGAGACTAAGTTGAGTGAGGACATAAACAGTGTCACAGTTTTTCCTAAGGGCTTCAGAATACTAAGGGTCGAAAGATCTGAGAGGACTGGTGGAGGGATAGCACTGCTCATAAGTGAGAGGATTCAAGTTGAAGAGATAAACTTGGCTATAGAAAGTGAGTTCAGGGAATTTCTTGTTGCTCGCATAAATACTGGGTCAGAGAGCATTATAATAACTGTTGTATACAACCCACCAAGGAACCAAAATAGGCTTGAAATTTATGAGGAAAGTCATATAGGTACGATTGAAGTCATAAACTCAGTTGTTAACATGGCGCGGGAGAAAAAATGTAGGATTTTGATTATGGGAGACTTTAATCATAAAGAGATAGATTGGATAAATCTTGACCCACACAGTGGTGAGGACTCCTTTGGGGCAAGATTCCTAGATTGCGTACAAGGGAATTTCCTACACCAACATGTAATGGAACCAACAAGAGCCAGGGGTGGGGATGAGCCATCACTACTTGATCTGGTGTTCACAGATAATGTGTTGGATATTGAAAATATTGAGTATGAACCACAAATTGGAAAGAGTGACCACTGTGTGTTGTTGATGGAGTATATCATTGAAGACATTCTTCCTGAGAGTAGAGGCACTGAGGACATGAGGAGGAACTATCAGAAAGGAGATTACATCAAAATGAATGAGCTTTTTGCAGTTATTGACTGGAGAACCTTATTTTACAACAAATCTGTACAAGAAATGTATGACATCTTTTGTGAGAAATATGGGAAGATAGTAGATTGCTGCATACCTGTCTCCAAAGTAGGTGTAATTCATGCCAGAGAGAAATGGTTCGATAATGGGTGTAAAAGAGCTAAGGAGTGGAGAGACAAATGCTGGAAAAGGTATAGGAGGAGAAAAAACATAAATGCCTGGCAAACCTACAAAAGAGCAAGAAATGACTACCTAAGTAAAAGGAGAGAGGCAGAGAAAGATTATGAGAGGGACATCACCAGGAAGGCTAAAGAAAATCCCAAGCTTTTCCACAGCTTTATCAGAGGAAAACTGAAGGTAAAAGAACAGGTTTTAAGGCTAAAGAGAGCGGATGGAAGCATCACTGAGACGGATGAAGAGATCTGCAAAGAATTGAACAAGGAGTTTCAGTCAGTATTTACAGTAGAAAATACCCCACCCCCTCAGATTGCAGAGATAGAAGCTCAAGGGCCGGTATTAGAGAACATCAACCTTACAGCCACAGAGGTATGCAAAGCGCTGATGGATTTAGATGTTCATAAAGCTACAGGTCCTGATGACATATCCCCTCATGTGCTTAAAAAATGCGCAAACACAATATCAGTGGCACTAAGTATCATATTTAAGGAGTCATTGGAGTCGGGGGAGATTCCAAGATGCTGGAAACAAGCAAATGTGATACCTATCTTCAAAAAGGGAAGGAGGGATACGGCTCTGAACTATAGACCAGTTTCCTTGACCAGCATAGTTTGCAAACTTATGGAGAAACTACTAAGGAAACATATCTCTCTTCACTTGGAATCCTTCAACTTTTTGTCAGTGAGGCAACATGGCTTCAGAGAAGGAAGATCAACAGTAACAAACTTATTAGAATTTTATGATGAGGTAAGCCAAATCTTACAGGAAAGAGAGGGCTGGGCAGATTGCATATTCCTAGACTTCCAGAAAGCGTTTAACACTGTTCCACATGGGAGACTTATTAGGAAGCTGCAAGCAATGGCTAGAATAGGTGGAAATGTCTTGGAATGGATAAAAACTTACTTAGAAGGAAGGGAACAAAGGGTTAGAGTAAGACACTCAGTGTCTGAATGGAGAAGAGTTAGTAGTGGAGTTCCACAGGGTTCAGTTTTAGGGCCACTTTTGTTCCTTGTATATGTAAATGACCTACCAGAGTGTGTAAATTCATTCATGAATATGTTTGCAGATGATGCAAAGATTGTGAAGAAAGTAAAAAACGAGAACAATGGTAGAGAACTTCAGGAGGATCTAAATAATCTGCATGAGTGGTCAGAAAAGTGGCTAATGAAATTCAATACCTCAAAATGTAAGGTAATGAGAATGGGTACAAGTGCAAGAAGGCCCAAGCTTGACTACTCGGTGGCTGGAGTACAACTTCAAGAGACAGAAAATGAGAGAGATCTAGGAGTAAACATATTGGCAGATTTGTCTCCAGAAATACATATAAATGGCGTAGTAAGGGCAGCATATGCATTCTTATCAAATGTAAGGGTAGCCTTCAGGCACATGGACAAGGAAATGTTCAGAAATATTTATGTAACCTATGTGAGGCCAAAACTCGAATATGCAGCCCCCTTTTGGAATCCGCACTTGAAAAAGCACATAGCTAAGCTTGAAAAAGTTCAAAGACATGCCACGAAACTGGTGCCAGAAATACGCAATCTCGGTTATGATGAGAGGCTGAGGGAATTAGACTTGCCATCACTCGAAGCTAGAAGAGTAAGGGGGGATATGGTGACAGTCTTTAAATTCCTTCATGGTTATGATAGAGTGGATAGGGATCGATATTTCGATATGGCTGGCTCTAGAACTAGAGGTCATAGTTTGAAGCTTCGGAAGAAAACTTGTTTGCAGGATGTAAGGAAATACTTTTTCAGTGTAAGAGTAGTTGATAATTGGAATTCGCTAAGCGAGGAGGTAGTTAATGCTACCTCAATCCATAGTTTTAAGGACAGGTATGATAAGTATCACTAAGTCTAAAAATGGAACCGATCAGGAGACGGGAAGATACGAGCTTTGGGCTCTTTCCCGTAAACACAATTAGGTAATCACAATTAGGTAATCACACACACACACACACACACTACTAAGGAAACATATCTCTCTTCACTTGGAATCCTTCAACTTTTTGTTAGTGAGGCAACATGGCTTCAGAGAAGGTAGATCAACAGTAACAAACTTATTAGAATTTTATGATGAGGTAAGCCAAATCTTACAGGAAAGAGAGGGCTGGGCAGATTGCATATTCCTAGACTTCCAGAAAGCGTTTGACACTGTTCCACATGGGAGACTTATTAGGAAGCTGCAAGCAATGGCTAGAATAGGTGGAAATGTTTTGGAATGGATAAAAACTTACTTAGAAGGAAGGGAACAGAGGGTTAGAGTAAGACACTCAGTGTCTGAATGGAGAAGAGTTAGTAGTGGAGTTCCACAGGGTTCAGTTTTAGGGCCACTTTTGTTCCTTGTATATGTAAATGACCTACCAGAGTGTGTAAATTCATTCATGAATATGTTTGCAGATGATGCAAAGATTGTGAAGAAAGTAAAAAACGAGAACAATGGTAGAGAACTTCAGGAGGATCTAAATAATCTGCATGAGTGGTCAGAAAAGTGGCTAATGAAATTCAATGCTTCAAAATGTAAGGTAATGAGAATGGGTACAAGTGCAAGAAGGCCCAAGCTTGACTACTCGGTGGCTGGAGTACTTCAAGAGACAGAAAATGAGAGAGATCTAGGAGTAAACATACTGGCAGATTTGTCTCCAGAAATACATATAAATGGCATAGTAAGGGCAGCATATGCATTCTTATCAAATGTAAGGGTAGCCTTCAGGCACATGGACAAGGAAATGTTCAGAAATATTTATGTAACCTATGTGAGGCCAAAACTCGAATATGCAGCCCCCTTTTGGAATCCGCACTTGAAAAAGCACATAGCTAAGCTTGAAAAAGTTCAAAGACATGCCACGAAACTGGTGCCAGAAATACGCAATCTCAGTTATGATGAGAGGCTGAGGGAATTAAACTTACCATCACTCGAAGCTAGAAGAGTGAGGGGGGATATGGTGACAGTCTTTAAATTCCTTCATGGTTATGATAGAGTGGATAGGGATCGATATTTTGATATGGCTGGCTCTAGAACTAGAGGTCATAGTTTGAAGCTTCGTAAGAAAACTTCTTTGCAGGATGTAAGGAAATACTTTTTCAGTGTAAGAGTAGTTGATAATTGGAATTCGCTAAGCGAGGAGGTAGTTAATGCTATCTCAATCCATAGTTTTAAGGACAGGTATGATAAGTATCACTAAGTCTAAAATGGAACCGATGAGGAGACGGGAAGATACGAGCTTTGGGCTTTTTCCCGTAAACACAATTAGGTAATCACAATTAGGTAATCACACACTAAAAAAAAAAAGCACATCCTTACATCCTGCAAGGAAGTTTTCTTACGAACTTTCAAACTGTGACCTCTAGTTCCAGCGCCAGTCATATCAAAATATCGATCATTATCCACTCTATCATAACCATGAAGGTATTTAAAAACCATCACCATGGCAGGGGAGACTTGAAGAAAATAAAGCTAGGGTTGTAGACCTGATAAGAAAGCTTGGAGTAGTTTGTGGTCCTGAGGATATTGTAAGCATACACCAACTAGGCAAATATTCCAGGGAAGGAAAGCCGAGACCAACAAAAGTAACCTTTGAGAGAGGGGAAACATGTAGGGAAATATTGTTGAGAAAAAAAAGTCTTAAAGACCTTCAAGAATTCAAAGAATTGTTCATTAGACGATACAGAACACAGGAAGAGATGGGAAAGATTAAAAACTTGTTGGAAGAGGCAAGAAGGTTAAATGAGGAAAGAAATGAAGAAGAGAAGAAAAATTTTCATTTCAGAGTTCTTCCAGACAAAGGGGAGATAAAGAAGATAATGACAGAAGATCAGGGGATGGGGCCTCATTAAGATTGTTATACACAAATGCTGATGGATTAGCTAGTAAGGCAGTAGAAATAATAGATAGGATTCACAACAGTATGGCAGATATAGTAGCAATTACAGAGACTAAGTTGAGTGAGGACATAAACAGTGTCACAGTTTTTCCTAAGGGCTTCAGAATATTAAGGGTTGAAAGATCCGAGAGGACTGGTGGAGGGATAGCACTGCTCATAAGTGAAAGGATTCAAGTTGAAGAAATAAACTTTGCTATAGAAAGTGAGTTCATGGAATTTCTTGTTGCTCACATAAATACTGGGTCAGAGAGCATTATAATAAGTGTTGTATATAACCCACCAAGGAATCAGAATAGGCTTGAAGTATATGAGGAAAGTCATATAGGTACTATTGAAGTCATAAACTCAGTTGTTAACATGGCACGGGAGAGAAAATGTAGGATTTTGATTATGGGAGATTTTAATCATAAAGAGATAGATTGGATAAATCTTGACCCACACAGTGGTGAGGACTCATTCGGGGCAAGATTCCTAGATTGCGTACAAGAGAATTTCCTACACCAGCATGTAATGGAACCAATGAGGGCCAGAGGTGGGGATGAGCCATCACTACTTGATCTAGTATTCACAGATAATGTGTTAGATATTGAAAAAATTGAGTATGAACCACCAATTGGAAAGAGTGACTCCTGTGTGTTGTTGATGGAGTATATCATTGAAGATATTCTTCCTGAGAGTAGAGGCACTGAGGACATGAGAAGGAACTATCCGAAAGGAGATTACATCAAAATGAATGAGCTTTTTGCAGTTATTGACTGGAGAACCTTATTTTACAGCAAATCTGTACAAGAAATGTATGACATCTTTTGTGAGAAATGTGGGAAGATAGTGGATTGCTGCATACCTGTCACCAAAGTAGGTGTAATTCATGCCAGAGAGAAATGGTTCGATAATGAGAGTAAAAGAGTTAAGGAGTGGAGAGACAAATGCTGGAAAAGGTATAGGAGGAGAAAAAACATAAATGTCTGGCAAACCTACAAAAGAGCAAGAAATGACTACCTAAGTAAAAGAAGAGAGGCAGAGAGAGACTATGAGAGGACATCACCAGGAAGGCTAAAGAAAATCCCAAGCTTTTCCACAGCTTTATCAGAGGAAAACTGAAGGTAAAAGAACAGGTTTTAAGGCTAAAGAGAGCAGATGGAAGCATCACTGTGACGGATGAAGAGATCTGCAAAAAATTGAAGAAGGAGTTTCAGTCAGTATTTACAGTAGAAAATACCCCACCCCCTAAGATTGCAGAGATAGAAGCTCAAGGGCCGGTATTAGAGAACATCAACCTTACAGCCACAGAGGTATGCAAAGCGCTGATGGATTTAGATGTTCATAAAGCTACAGGTCCTGATGACATATCCCCTCATGTACTTAAAATATGCGCAAACTCAATATCATTGAGACTAAGTATCATATTTAAAAAGTTACTGGAGTCAGGGGAGATTCCAAGATGCTGGAAACAAGCAAATGTGATACCTATCTTCAAAAAGGGAAGGAGGGATACGGCTCTGAACTATAGACCAGTTTCCTTGACCAGCATAGTTTGCAAACTTATGGAGAAACTACTAAGGAAACATATCTCTCTTCACTTGGAATCCTTCAACTTTTTGTTAGTGAGGCAACATGGCTTTCGAGAAGGTAGATCAACAGTAACAAACTTATTAGAATTTTATGATGAGGTAACCCGAATCTTACAGGAAAGAGAGGTCTGGGCAGATTGCATATTCCTAGACTTCCAGAAAGCATTTGTCACTGCTCCACATGGGAGACTTATTAGGAAGCTGCAAGCAATGGCTAGAATAGGTGGAAATGTCTTGGAATGGATAAAAACCTACTTAGAAGGAAGGGAACAGAGGGTTAGAGTAAGACACTCAGTGTCTGAATGGAGAAGAGTTAGTAGTGGAGTTCCACAGGGTTCAGTTTTAGGGCCACTTTTGTTCCTTGTATATGTAAATGACCTACCAGAGTCTGTAAATTCATTCATGAATATGTTTGCAGATGATGCAAAGATTGTGCAGATAGTAAAAAACGAGAACAATGGTAGAGAACTTCAGGAGGATCTAAATAGTCTGCATGAGTGGTCAGAAAAGTGGCTAATGAAATTCAATACTTCAAAATGTAAGGTAATGAGAATGGGTACAAGTGCAAGAAGGCCCAAGCTTGACTACTCGGTGGCTGGAGTACATCTTCAAGAGACAGAATATGAGAGAGATCTAGGAGTAAACATACTGGCAGATTTGTCTCCAGAAATACATATAATTGGCATAGTAAGGGCAGCATATGCATTCTTATCAAATGTAAGGGTAGCCTTCAGGCACATGGACAACGAAATGTTCAGAAATATTTATGTAACCTATGTGAGGCCAAAACTCGAATATGCAGCCCCCTTTTGGAATCCACAGTTGAAGAAGCACATAGCTAAGCTTGAAAAAGTTCACAGACATGCCACGAAACTGGTGCCAGAAATACGCAATCTCAGTTATGATGAGAGGCTGAGGGAATTAGACTTACCATCACTCGAAGCTAGAAGATTGAGGGGGATATGGGGACAGTCTTTAAATTCCTTCATGGTTATGATAGAGTGGATAGGGATCGATATTTTGATATGGCTGGCTCTAGAACTAGAGGTCATAGTTTGAAGCTTCGTAAGAAAACTTGTTGCAGGATGTAAGGAAATACTTTTTCAGTGTAAGAATAGTTGATAATTGGAATTGGCAAAGTGAGGAGGTAGTTAATGCTATCTCAATCCATAGTTTTAAGGACAGGTATGATAAGTATCACTAAGTATAAAATGGAAGCGATCAGGAGACGGGAAGATACGAGCTTTGGGCTCTTTCCCGTAAAGACAATTAGGTAAATACACACACACACACACTCTCTCTCTCTCTCTCTCTCTCTCTCTCTCTCTCTCTCTCTCTCTCTCTCTCTCTCTCTCTCTCTCTCTGGCACACATTTTACTGGAAGAATAATTGATGATTGGAATTTGCTAAGCGAGGAGGCAGTTAATGCTAAGTCAATTCATAGTTTTAAGGACAAATATGATAACAGTCACTGAGTAACTGTCAGGAGACAGGGAGTCACGAGTATAGGCGAAAGCCAAAGTCCTTCGCAAGAAGGCACCGTCCTATTCCTTAGTAGAAAAGGAATCCTTGACATAAAGCCAATCACTTCCAATCTGTCATATTTAGGAAGGAATTTAAGCACCTTTACCCTATCCCCCCATTTTTCTAGCTTCAAGTAGTGGTACAGTTATCTCCTTCAGCCTTTCCTTATAGCTGAGATTTCGTATCTACCATCTTTGTAGCATATTTCTTTACTTTCACCAATTTATTATATATTTTTATCAGTATTAGATTCCAGAATTATGCTGTTTATTCTAGGTTAGACCTCATATTATTTTTTAGCGATTACCTAATTGTACTTACGTGAAAGTGCCCTATCTCATAGCTCCCTGTCTCCTGGTATGTTTTTTTTTTTACTCGATGATACTTATCTTGTGTGTGTTTTTTTATTGATACTTTTATATCAATAATAATAATAATAATAATAATAATAATAATACCAGCAGTACTCCAATAGAATTGTTGGGTCAATAGAGGAACAGTATCCTCATGCGGGAAGGCTTTGACAGGGATAAAAATCGCCCTGTGCCTTGTGTATTTTTGTTTGGTTATATGCATACATACATGGAGAGAGGAGAGAGAGAGAGAGAGAGAGAGAGAGAGAGAGAGAGAGAGAGAGAGAGAGAGAGAGAGAATTTCACCATTTAGCCTTATCTATGAATAAACATCCTTTGGGCCATAAAAGATCTGTGGATATTCGTCGTCTGTTCAGTGTAAAGCATGACCTCGAGGAGGTCGGATGTGCTGTTCGTCAGTTCCCAGGATGCTAAGCTGAACATGCATTTATATAGTATGCAATAACCCCTGTGATGTTAGTAGTCTCAGTGAGTACACCATATAATATGAGGGCGTTATTGTTTAAAGCAGTCCAGTGTAAATCTTCCGCAAGTTAGTCTCATTTATATGTAGGTGAAGAACTCCACTTTAGCCGAATTATAGCAACAGTTTATCTAACATTTTCTTTTATTCAGAGATGGAGCATTTGAATTACTTTATGTTATTTGTAACCGAATTAAGTTAGTTTTATCTTTATATTTAATGTGTTTTGATCATTTGATTTCCCTTTTAAATGTTTTATTTTTTGTTTTGCAGGTTTAAATGTGTAACGAGCGAAATTAACATACAGTATTGGAGTCACGGAATCCCACTGGCCCATGCTGATCCTACCCTGTTTTTTGCTTGATCTGTTCTTGTATCGTTCTAGTTATTTAATGATTATACAGAATGTATAAGAAATCCATTAATACTTATACATATATTCTCATATATTATTTTATGATATATCTTATTAAAGGGCTTTTTTAAGTAGAAGAATAAGGAAATTGGAGAAAATTTGTGATTTCTGGTGAATTTCCTGGATAGTTCTTTGAAATACATTTACAAAGAGGTCATGAAATGAATAGTTTGAATCTCATTTACTAAGAAAAATTATATAATATTCATTTTCTAATAAGAAGATTTTAAATCTCATATTATCACTGAAGCAAAAAGTGTAACTGTAAATAAAGCTTATTATAAGATAAAATTAAACTCCTAGAGCCATGGCACTGGGTATCGTCGATATAGTGTTGCTGTCCATTTCCTTGCTGGCAAGTGCCATAATTGGCTTATACTATGGAGTGCGAGGCATACAGTCCACGCCTTTGGAATACCTCCTCGGGGGTCGTTCTATGCGCCCGTTTCCACTAGCCATGAGCATGATGGTTGGCACTATATCTGCCATCACCATCATGGGCAATGCAGGAGAAATGTATGCCTATGGCACACAGCTCTGGGTCATGGATATAGGAATAGTCATTGGGATGATCGTCGTAGCTAAGGTTTTCATTCCCATTATGTATCCATTGCAGTGTGTGTCTTTATACCAGGTAAGGAATACATTCTCATATTTGTTGTCTTATTAGTACTATTTGTAATTTGGACATGAATTTTTTTTATTATTTTTATATTAGATCCTTTCTGCGTGTGTTATATTATTATGTCTGTGCATTTTATTTTACTGCTTTCATTTAAAAAAGTTGTTTACAGAAACCTGACATAATGACTATAAGTAATTTAGTAGGCCAAGGTCTGTTAGAACCCAAAGCTAACAAATATAAAATAGTGAGTACTATTATTTTCTGTCTTGTTCCAGTACATCGAAAAGCGCTTCAGATCCAAGCGGCTTCGTCAGGCCACTGTCATCCTGCAGCTATTAGGAGGTTACTTTTTCATTGGTTTCTTGCTGTATCCCCCTTCCATTGGCCTGGAATACTTCACTGGCCTGAATATTTTGATCAACATCTTCATAACGGGGTTTACGTGTACTGTATACTCGGCTTTTGTAAGTAGTCTTGCAGTGTTCTTTCAGTTATGTCTGTGTTGATATGTGCTGTCAGGTGTTTTACTTGATAGGGATCCATTCTGCATGCATATATACTTTTACGGTAATGTATTGATATAATTTTCAATGTACAAGTGCCATAATCTCCTTCGCAAGGGGGGTGGCTGAGTCATAGCGAATATTTGATTCTCTGTGGAAAGAAAATACAACGGAGATGATTCCCATTCCCCTCGCTCCCTCCCCATTTAGTTGACTTTAACTATGCACAGGGGAACATGGAGGAGGTAATCGTGCCCCCCTCCTTCAGAGGGCTTGATACAGTACTGTAATGATATTCTGCACAAGGTACTTCTCATGTTGATGTTGATAATGTAGTAATTTATCCTTTACTTCAAGTCCCAAGGCAAGTGAGTTGCTTTATTAAAATATATATTTTAAGTCTAGCTATCTTGTTGTAGTCATCTCATTGGAAGTTCCGCTGCTGCTTTATTAAAGCTATTTTTTAAGTTTTGTTTGTTTGTAAATTTGATTATGCAACTGCTTCTTTTTTGCAAATCTGACAGTGCAACTGTTTATTGTTACAAATTTATTATGCAACTGTTTCGTGTTTGCAAATCTGATTATGCAACTGTTTCTTGATTGCAAATCTGACAGTGCAACTGTTCCTTGTTTGCAAATCTGATTATGCAGCTGTTTCTTGTTTGCACGTCAGATAGTGCAACTGATTTTTTCTTGCAAATCTGATAATGCAGCTGTTTCTTGTTTGCAGATCCGATTATGCAACTGTTAATTGTTTGCAAATCTCACAATGCAGCTGCTTCTTGTCTTCAAATCTGATAATGCAACTGTTTCTTGTTTGTAAATCTGATAATGCAGATATTTTTTCTTGTTTATCTGGTAATACAACTAATTCTTGTTTGTAAATATTATAATGTAGTTGTTTCAATCTTGCAAATCTGATAATGGAGCTGTTTCTTGATTGCAAATATCATAATGCATCAATTTCTTTCTTCCAAATCTGATAATGCATCTATTTCTTGTTTGTAAATATGATATTGCCGCTGTTTCTTGTTTACAAGTCTCATAATACAACTTTTTGTTTCTTGCAAGTCTGATAATGCAGCTGTACCTTGTTTGAAAATCTGATGATGCATCTGTTTCTTATCTGCCAATCTGATTATACAAAATCTTTCTTAATAATAAAATCAGCTGTAATGTTGAATTCATTTTAATTTTTTTTTCTTGTTTGTGACTCATTGAATGTGCAGAGGATTTCTCATCTTTAAAAATAATCTATTTTAAGGCTGATTTTGTATGTAATGGTTTGTTAATGCAAGAAAACTTCTATTATCAATCTCATTAAATTTTTACACAGTATATGTTCGGTTAGGTCAGAGGACCGCAGTAACCAAATTGTTGGAATACAGTACTTGTCACGGGAGTTGACAGTCTCATGATTGAGCCTATTGTTGGGTGTTTGGAAGGGAATCCAGCCTTATATATATATATATATATATATATATATATATATATATATATATATATATATATATATATATATATATATATATATATATATATATATATATATATATATATATATATATATATATATATATGTGCCCTGTGGGGCGGGCACAATATCAAAGAATAGCCTCACCGTATTCCCTGCGTGTCGTAAAAGGCGACTAAAAGTGGACGGGGCGGGGGGACTAGGAATCCCCCCCCCCTTGTACCAACCTCCTGTGAGACGTCAAAGAAGAAGGGGAGTAGAGGGGAGAATAACTTCTCCCCAAACTTTTTTCCTTTTTTGATGTCGGCTACCCCCCAATTAAAGGGGGAAACAGCCAAGGTATATGTATATATATATGCTGTTTCAATGCTGTTTTTTCATTTCAGATCCTTGACAATGCATACAATGTACTAATATATATCGTAATTTGTTTATGTTTACCAAAGGGTGGCGTAAAAGCCGTTGTTTATGCAGACGTGTTGCAGAGTTTAGTGATGGTAGCTGGCGTCCTTGCTATTGTTATCCAGGGATCGTTAAATATTGGTGGTTTACACAAGATCTGGGATATAGCCTACCACGGTGAAAGGATCGAATTTTTCAAGTAAGTTTGGATGACCTCAGTAGTTTCGATAAACCAAAGCTGTGTGGTGGAGGGAGGAGAAAAAGAAGTGACCTTTTATCCCCAAAGGAGCTGAGAGGAGTGATTGGGATTGAATTGGATTCTGGTGAATGTGCTTATGTGCCTTGGCTCAATCAACCCTTACAAGGGAAACTGAGATCATTGTATATGTATGCAAGTTTGTATGAATCATAGTACCCTGAAAGAGACCGAATTTTTTAAAGTACTGCAGATTGCTGTACAAAGAAATTGCACTGAAGAGAAGAGAAATACAGGTAGCTCCAAGTTTCTGTACTGCTGACAGAGTGTAATATTGTTTTGAAGTCAATGAGGTATTATTATTATTATTATTATTATTATTATTATTATTATTATTATTATTATTATTATTACATCCCTTGGTCTTGATGAGAGAGAATGCCTCACTTTTATTGCCTTCACATCGTAAGAGTCCAGAAAAGGGATAAGGGAACAAAGGACTGTCACACCCATCCTCCCTGAATATTTATTTTCCCACATTAGAGCTGATATTTTTCTTCTGTTATGGCCATTTTCCTGGCTTCAGCAGGATATGGCTCCAGGTCACTCTTACCCAGAAATTACTCCAAATTGGCACTCATAGAAAAGATAAGGATTTTTTCTTCATTGGTATTGTACATGGTATGCCAGCTAATAAAGGTTAAAGATCTGTAATGATAGGTAGAGGCAAGGTGCAGAAATTGGATTGAGCTTGGCTATATTCCTACCATACTGCCTTGGCCCAGACCCCCTCTCCAATTACGTAGACCCAGTGATCTCCTCGTAGGGGCTGAATAATTAGGTAGACTTTTTGAACGTCACCGACCCCCCCTCCCCGTTAATTGCAGTTTAATCGGTAATGCCATTAGACAGTGTAAGCTAATCCAACCCTGGGCCAAGATCAAAGCTACGGCCGGTATATTTCCAGCCCAAGTCACTACTAATGCACCACAGTGCCACTAAAGCATCAGTTTGTTCATTCTTCTTACTGCAGTACATCTCAATCAACATTATTCTGAAAAATGAGATTATAATTGCATTACTTACAGCCATTAAATTTCTACTCAGTTTAGATTTGGACCCGTATCAGCGTCACAGTTTTTGGTTGTGTATCACCTTCGGTCTCTTCTTTGCTCTGAGCACCTTCGGAGTTAACCAGAGTCAGACTCAGAGATTCTTCAGTACGGGCTCAGTCGAACAGGCCAAGTGGTAAGATAAAAATTAACATTAGTTTAGTTTCGCTTAAGATTACCTATAATTACAGTATTTGATATTTGCAATAGCGACCGCCGTGGCCGGATTTGTTGCATGCGCAACTTTGATTCATTGGGTCGTCAGTTCGAGACCCGTCACAGTGTGAGGTTAGAAAGGGCATTCACCCAGGGTAACGATTGCACTTGCCAAATCCTGAGTCCTTTGAAAGAAGGCAACATCCTAGTCTCTGACAGAGAAGGGAGGCCATGATGTAAAACTGGACAGTTTAATTTTTGCAAGACTCATCTGCATGGGTGAGTGTGCGTGTACTTGGATTTTTCCATACACCATTATATTACTACTTCATTTATCTCTATACCTAAAGCCAACTTGGAGACAACTAATGTGTTTGTGTACTGCATAATTTTAGAGGACCGTATAATGATAGCATATAAAGGGAGCATTTTAGAGTGTTTATTTTTAGTAGGGAGTCTCAACATCACACATACAGTATTGTAGCGAGTCTCTTTATTTCATGTGCATGTAATCTTGTAAGAAAGTCTCAGCATTACAGAACCATTGTTTGAACACAGAACCATAAGTACGATTAATTTCAAAGAGCATCTTTTAAAGTTGTTTCAAGTAAGCTATGTATTCATTTTATTCAATTTTATGATACTCCTGTATCATGACCAATATTCATTTTTGTCCACAGGGTGCTTTATTACGCAGCAGTGGGTATAGTATTTCTGAAAGGTATCACCAATATTGCAGGACTCGTCATCTATGCAATATTCAAGGACTGTGATCCTCTAACAAGCCCTTTTATGACTATCAAGGATCCGTCGAGTGTAGTTGTGGTTTATGTCTTAAAGGTTCTTACAAGAATACCAGGAATGACAGGAGTGTTTGTAGCTGCTATCTATGCTGCAGTATTGAGGTAAGATTGGTGTACGAACATGGAAAAGCGTGGTATGAAAGAGTGGTTGCAATTTGCCCAAGCTGGTATTTTGCAGATAACACAACTCTGGTGTCTTCTTTCGAGTTGAATGTCCAGCAGTTCCAAAGAGGATGAAAAGATTTGTAGTAAAAAAGAGGAAGTAACTTGGTACATGGCACCAGCCACCCATCACCATACTACAACTGAAGGTCTTTTGTAGTTATATAGAACTGGGCAGGACAGCTCGATGTTAAGTCTTCCTTCAGTTACGGTTCTGTTCCAATGCCTACATCTACACCGAATGTTTTGTTGTATTTTTTACACATCGCTTACTATCCCCTCTCGTCAGACAAGGCACAACACTACCCATCTCTGTTTTTCTTTCTTTTTCTTAATTGTTTTCTCAGTGCCTTGGCCTGGTGAGGGTAGTTTTCTTTGCCCGTCCCAGTGTCACATTCATAAAAAAAAAAAAAGTTGATAAGTTAAAATATTTATTTCAAGCTTAACTACTTCATTGAAAACTATATTCTTTACTTACAGCTCTGTATCCACTCAGCTGAACTCGATGACGGCTTTGATTTGGGAAGACTTCTTGAAGGTATTACCAAGATTTTTGGATTGGTCTGAAGAGAAAAAAGGAGCTTTTCAGAAAGCATTGGGTAACTACTATATTGTACTTTCTGTTTTAACATTCTATTCCTCATTTCACTGTAAATATTATCAGTCTGCATTTATATTTGACATATATTTAATTAACATTTCACTGGAGAATGATTCACTACACTCACCATCTCTGTTTTTTTCTTTGCTTTCTTTCACATCACTGTTATTTCTAGGTCTTCATTACTTTAAGTATTCATTCAGTCAGTATTTTTATTGTTTATCATTCTCTTATTTCTGCCTTATTCTAAGCTGCTACTTTTATCATATGGTGTATATCCTCACTCCTTGTATTATGTGCTTTGTGGCAAGGAGAAAATATTAGGGGGAGAGGGATTACCTTCCCTTCTCTTCCTTATCCCTTTTAGTCAGCTCTTACAAAACTCTCAGAACATGGTTGCATAATTTTTTTCGCATTTCATGTGTCACTATTAGTCCCCCGCATAGGGGTGGTCACAGATTGAAGCTAGGGAAATTAGGCTGGATGCCTTCCTTATTGCCCCTTCGTGGGCTCAATCACAGGTCTGTCACCACCTGAGTCGTGTATACTTACCACTACAATATGGTGGTCCCCATTTGTGTATATATATATATATATATATATATATATATATATATATATATATATATATATATATATATATATATATATATATATATATATATATATATATATATATATATATATATATATATATATATATATATATATATATATATATATATATATATTAATAATTTCTACAGAGAATATTATTTCCAATGTATTTTGCTATTTGCAGTGTTTGGCTCTGGAATCGTTGGCATTATTCTTGGCTTGGCAGTATCACAGCTTGGGAGGTCATTCTTGAGGACGTTGTATGCCATCAATGGGGCCCTTTCTGGCCCTCTCATTGGCCTGTTCTTGGTGGCTGTTTTTCTACCCTGGGTCAACGTCAGAGTAAGATGACATAAAGAATTAGAATAGTTACACAATTCACAGTTGCGTCTCATTTTACACAGTTTCAGATGGTGCGGTATTGAATATACACGGTTGGAAAATATAAAAAAAAAAATAGTAAAATTTCATAAAATATTTCCTTAAAAAATACATTATGACAACAAAAGTACCGTTCTTCCATAACTTATACAAAGTTTAAGTACAGTATATTAATGTAGGCATAATTAAAAGTATGTAGGAGGGGAATAGATTATATGCAAAGTACAGAGCCATATATACAAGAGTTTTGACTAGACTTGATTTTTTACTTACACGGGAAGTAGTGGAACCAATTAACAGCATATGGTGAGGGACAACTGTATTGTTCTGAAATTATATTCGTTTTATTATAAACATCATCCTAAGTGTTGAGATAGTAAAAATTCTACACTCGTCATCCCTATGTGTCATGAGAGGCAACTAAAAGGGATGAGGGTATTTGATGGATATTGCAATTCCTTTCACCCTGAAGGGTATTACTAGCCATAAAATAACTGGTAGAGTAGGCGAGTGTGGGTAGGGTATGTTTCAGCCCTGCGAAGCAGACACTGATGATTATATCATTGGTATGGTCTTGTATGAGTAAAAACTATGTAAATTACCATCATACATATGCATTTACATATACCTATGGCTACATTCCCCCTTGTTAGGGGGGTGGCCAAGCTAAAGAACACACATTCTCCACAAGCCAAAATATACCTCGATCTCTCCTCTTAGTTCCTTGGGGATAAAGAGTCACCACAAGTCCTCCCCACCATCCTGAGTGGGTCATCCACAAGGTAAATAGGAGAGGATCTTCTGCTGTGCAGCCCGACATGCACAACTGGTTCACCATACATACATATACTGTACATGGCCCTATTCCCCCTTTTAAGGGGGATGGCCCAGCCAAGAAATATGTTTTCACCACGATCCACACATACGTCAACCACTCCTATTAGCTCCTTTGAGATAAAGGGTTGCCACATTCCCTCCCTATCACACTATTTGGGGATCACCCACAAGGTAGACTGGCAGAGATATTCTACAGTAAATATACTAATCATAACGTATTATATATTCATGCAGTTAATTGGAATACAATAAATACCAAGGTAATAACCCCTCTCATATCAGTAACCATCATCATTCCTCATTACACATGCATATGCACGCCACATGTAGTTAACGAGATCATGTCAGTGAGGCAAAAGTAATGGACAGTGATAACACAGAGCCAGACTATATACGTATCATATAACCAGTGTCCAAGTCCCCTTCCAGTTGCGAGGACCCAGTTATCTTTAGGCAGTGGCATTATAATCAGGTAGACTTGTACTAAATTGCCAACCTCCCAATTTAATCAGTATTGACATGACACAGTGAGAGCTAATCCAACCCCGTTCATGGCTCGAACCTGGGGTCAGTATATTACCAGCCCCAGCCGCTACTTCTGTGCCACAGTGTCGCATGTAATAAGCTAAGGAGAAGTGTCCTACTTTATATCATTGATAATAATCTAATAAAAATCTGTCTTGCAGGGAGCATCATTAGGATTTGTTACCTCTATCATTCTCAACATATGGATTGCCGTTGGTCAGCTGTTTACTCAGGCAGGCGCTGAGTTTCTGCCATTAAGCAGAGACGGATGCCCTACGTCATCCACAAATGCCTCAATCTCAACAACACCCGTTCCGTCGCTTCCATCGAACTTCACTGTTGTTGAAGCTGCTGAGGATAGTAATAGGTAATCGTGTGTATACTTATGCATGCGTGTTTCATGTAGACCATTTAAAGCAGAAAATATGCCTATGTTTAGTATTGGTGTGCCTTGCGATATTAAGTAATTACTACATATTGTTTTAAATAGATACTGCCTGATGGATATTTCCTCCAGGGTGTTGGCAAAAATGAATGCCACTCCCATACTCTATTTAGTGAGGGGACTGCCATAGCATAGCATTAAAATATTCTACATGGGAGATGACAAACTCACACTTGAACCCATGGCGGGGCAATAGGAAGGGCATCCAGCTTCAGTTCTACAGCTTCAATGCATGTGTCCACCTCCAAATGGGGACTTATATTGACAAATTAAATGATAAATAAAAAAGAGATTTTTGCATGTCATGAATAATGGCCAAATGGTTAGAGGAACAAAGGCTTACCAATCTCTCCCTCCCTGAGTTTATTATCTTTCCAGAAAACCCTGGTAAAGGAAGTGAGGTAGAAAGGGTAGGGTATCTGATTGTCATGCCCCAGTCCCTTCCTAACAGCTGAGATATGGCATCTCGTTTCAAATAAATCCTTTAGTAATGAGGCTTTTTTATGTGCTCTGCAAATTTACTACACATAGTATACCACAGTTACTTTAGATTGAAAAACCATGGGCAGAGATACATAATATATGATAAAATGTAAAATTAGAATGTTATAATCAATTTATTCTTGAATTAATTATACGTCTATAAAACTGGCATATACCTTCTCTTGTGGTCTCTTGCCTGTCATAGAAGCTGACTAAATGGGGCAAAACGAGGGGACTGGGAGGCCTATCTATATAATTCCCCCAGAAAAGACCAAGTTTTTGCTCTTTTTTCAGCCACACCACTTTTAAGGGAGATTATAGCTCCTGTATATATAGAGATTTGCTTAAAAAAAATTTATTGTGTCGGATATAATTGTACATGAGGAAGCAAGAATTCTCACTTATACCCCTTCCATATCATAAGACTTGACTAAGAGGGATAGGGAAGCGAAGGGCTGGATCAATTTTATTTGTCACAAAGATGCTAATTTGAGAGGTAAGAATTCACATGGTAAGACAAAACCATGCTGCCTCCATTTTTCCTCTACAAAGGAATTCGACTTCCCCATGAAAGAACTAGATATAATGGTTCATTCTAAAGTTGTCTTTATTTCTTGCAGTATTTATGGTCTCTCGTATTGTTTAAACTCCGTGTGGGGAACTCTTATATGTATTATTGTGTCCATTGTCATCACAATATTCACAGGTGAGACTCGTATCATTATTTTTGGGCTTATATATATTGCAATCACCTACCAAATTCAGTAAGATACGTATGATGCTGAGACAAGTATACTTTTATTATGTTTTTATTGGATTTTATCAGTAACAGAGATATCTTATTAGTAATTAGGGCAAGTATGTAGAGCTTATGATATATTTACTTTTAGTATATAAGTGATAATCTTTTATTAGCAATGCAGCAGTCTTTTGAAGCACTGAACTATTGAAATTATTATTTTGACTTCAAGTTGATCCAATTTCAGATTTGCATGATATCTTGTAGTTTGAATTTAATTCCTCTTACCTTGATATTATGTGTTATGTGGAATAACGCCAATGATGAGTCAGTATGAGTGACAAGCAATAATGATAATACCGAAAGACAGCACGAACCAAAAAACAAAAATACCAAACCGGTCAGTAAACAAAGCATAAACATTACCAAAAACACAACCTCTCTGCAGAACGACTGGATCTCCAATGCCTTCACCACCACTCACTCACCCCACTCAGCACCAACAACTCTAAGGCATACGTAAACTACCACAAACTACCAAACTACTTTTAGACATACTAAACTACACGCCCCCCTGATCTTGAGATCATACAACACACCAAGTTGTGTGGAAGTACTAACAAAATTGTTTAAAAACAACAGAAACATCACAAACTAACAAAAGCCAAGACAATCTATGATTGATGCAAAATAAAAAAAATTAAAAAATCAACGTATGCAAATTGACAACAGAATTATCTCACTTGGACATATAGTCATCCAACTCAGGAACATAGTCATCAAACCAAGCAGGTCGCCGTCTTTTTCGCCTGGGACATATATCTGTTAAACTATGCACATCATTAGATGCACTATCTCCTCCACTTTGCTGCCGGTCTTCATTTGGTATCTTAACCTTATCCTCCTCATCTAATTCCTCAGATGAAGACTGAGGAGTAATTACTTTCCTAACGTCGAGTATGTGATGTGGCATGCCATCTACAGACACATTGTTTTTGGACGAGATACCAGTAATGTAGCCTTTCTTCCATTTAGTTGTACATTGTGTATTTGGCGGTTTCACCAAGACTTCCTCACCTATTTTCACCGAGGAAGACTCTTCTTTATCAATCTCTGGCTTAATCATTGTATGCTTCCATTCATATTTAAATATAAGATGCTGTGGCACCGACATTTCATCCTGATCTGACCTAGGAGTCATATTTACCAGAACATTGCTTCTGTAAGAGCTAGGTGCCCCCTCTCAGTAATAGCTTTCACCGTACGATGATGTCTCCACTATACCATTGCCCCCAGGCTGGTATGCAGCTCTAAACATTCCTATATATATATATATAGTTTATTGACAAAATATTACAAGAGTATTACAAAAATATATTAATTTTTTCTTTTTGCACAAAATAGCATAAGTAATAGAAACAATATTTTGTCCATCAAAAAATCTTAGCCTAAAGAACAATACAAATATTCTCACAAACTTACCAACAAAATTAAATAATCATATTTATCTTAATGCCTAATTCTGAAATACAGTTAGAAGAATAGAATACATCCTAATATTACAAATTAACCTATACATACAAAAAATCAATGCTTTCCTCATTACAAGGTTGAATCTCTTCCTTATCTGTACAACTTTAGTACTTCATAAATATACTGACATATAGTTTATTGACAAAATATTACAAAAGTATTACAAAAATATATTAAATTTTTTCTTTTTGCACAAAATAGCATAAGTAATAGAAACAATATTTTGTCCATCAAAAAAATCTTAGCCTAAAGAATAATACACATATTATCACAAACTTACCAACAAAAGTAAATAATCATATTTATCTTAATGCCTAATTCTGAAATACAGTTAGAAGAATAGAATACATCCAAATATTACAAATTAACCTATACAGCACTTTCCTTAGTAATGATGAGCGATATGCTGTACTGTTATCCATTAGAATCTCATCAACTGGCCTCATTCACAGAAAATTTCTTCCAACAATGATGAAATTTCTCTGGCATTTTCATTTCTTAGTTCCTTCCAGACTGCAAAACGACTAGGACCACAATCCACAACTGATAAATAAAGCACCTGTCTATAATGAGTGACATCAATTGCTAAACGTTTCCAATTTTCTATAACACTAATCGCTCCTGCATGATGGGTGGCTGGAGCTGGATCAATGGATTGACACTGTTGACAGCTCTGCACCACCTTTCTAACTGCTTTGGCAATGGTAGGATCCACCTTATGGGCCGAATACAACGTCCTCTCCACACCTATATGATGCATGTTGTGCATTTGCCTCGAATCAACATTTGCACCAACACAACAAACCTCCTACTCACTATCAGGAACCTTTGCCTTCAACCAGCTTTTCCCAATACATGTCAGCACATCAGCCTTATTTTTTTATGACAAAACAAGCACCACCTTCATCACTCGCCCAAATTCATTTATCAGATCCCTCAAAATTCCCAAACGGCGTTTTACCATCATCTCAGAAGCTCCCTTAGTGCGCACCCTTTTTTCCTTTGTAGTAACAGTTTTCACCCAACCTTGCACTGTTACTGTATCAGTTCTTAACTCTGTTTTCTTCAATCCCCATATCAATGCTAGATAATACCTTTCAGTACTGCCTCAAGTTCAGCCACGTTTATGTGACTGTAATCATTGTTCTTTCGGAGCCAAGCAGCATGTTCAGCTACCTGATCATTAATTTCTAAAAGCACACCAATCGCTAAACTGCTAGCATCACACCATATCATACCATTTTCGGTTTTAGGGACAGTCCAACCACCTTTAGCTGGATCATATAATTAATTTGAATTAAATTCCTCTTACGTTGATATTTTGTGCTATGTGGAATATCGCCAATGATGAGTCTGTATGAGCGACAAGCAATAACATTAATATTAAAAGACAGCATTAACCATAAAACAAAAATACCAAACCTGCCGGTAAACAAAGCATAAATGTCACCAAAAACACAACTTCTCTGCACAATGACTATATTTCCAATGCCCTCACCACCACTCACTCACCCAACTAGCACCAACAACTCTCCGCCATACGTAAACTACCACAAACTACCAAACTACTTTTAGACTTACTAAACTACATATCTCTTAAGTGAGTCTCTTTTCCTCTCTCCAGGGACTAATTCCCCAGAAGAAATTGACAAGAATCTCATTGCTCCAAGTTCTTGGTCATTCTTTGAGAAGACCACCTGCCTACAGGGTAGAGAACCCATAATTAAAACATTCCTCAAGAGATCCTCCTCGCGAGTGCCACGGGGCGAGAGCCATAGACTTGATGCTGATAATGCGGAAGAAAAAGAACCCTTGCCTTGTCCTGTGGAAATGAAAGAGAAGAAGAAAGAAGTTGATGGAGAACAGAGAGGAGCTGTATGAAGGTGCTATCTCAAGGAATGTAAAAAGGACAAAAGTTATTTTTAGAATTGAATAGATAATTTTGGAAAGTACAAATACTTCCAAACGGGGAGTACCTATCAGTAAGAAATGAACGAAGTGAAAGAAAACTGGTTAATAATTGCGTTGGTTTGTAGAGTGTATTGTTTTTTTATTTATTTATAGATATTCAGTATGCATTACATAACGATTGAGGCTATTTTACTCCAGATAAATCTATTAAGAAGTAATCATATACTGCAGTTCGAAATATGGTTCATTGGTGCTGTCTTAGGTGCCGCACAATCATGAGCTTTTATTTTCTAGTCAAAGTGAATCAGAGATTTAAAAATGCCCTGTAGGATTTATTGACAGTGCATTCTGTAAAAGTGGCTACAAGTCCATATAATTTAGCTTCAAATTTTATTTTTTTTGGAAAGTTTTAGAATATGAGTGTTTTTAATATTAGCTTGCATAAATTGTCCAAATATGAAGTCATATTGTGCAAGTGCTTACAGGCTGGTGATAATTATATTAGAATTGAGATAGCTTAGTCATACCCTGCCTGTCTCCACCTCAAGCATCAGATGTTTTGTGGAATGAATCTAAATTTTTATGAATGACAGATTGTGATCTTATATTATACAGGGATAATTTAAGCAGAGTTCTTTCTCACTTATTTAGTCATCTCAAACATGTATATCATTTGAGGATGGATTCTTCTTTTAATCACCTGGAATACAGGTGAATCTCATCTTACACTGTTAATTGGTTCTACCACTTCCCGTATAAGTCAAATATCGCATATAGACAGTACCCTTATATAAATATGTCTGTTCTTACCATATACTCATTTCCCAACCTCTTGTATTCTTTGATTTATGCCTAGTTCACTTCACTGTACTTAATCTTTGCTAAACACAATTTAAGCTTATGTGAAGACTCTACTGTAGTTGTTATAATGTATTTGTTGGGGAAAGATTTTATGAAATTTAATTTTTTTTTATTTCCCAGCTGTGTATATTCAAAACTGCACCATTTAAAGCTGTGTAAGATGAGGGACAACTGTATATTTTGCATCATAGTTATTACAGTATTTTGTCTTCATTTAAAGTAAGCCATTTAAAACAGTCACGATTCAATATTTAAAGTATAGTTTATTTCAATAAGTAAAAAATAAGCATTTTGAAAGAGAAGAATGGAATATTCTACTGATAAGCTTTGTCTACATAATAAATTACGAATATTAAACGTCAAATAATAGCAAGAATTCAATAAAGAGAAAAAAGAAACATGCTGTTGATAATATGGGAGAAAAGGATATAAACCTAATCTTAATCGCTACTACATTATAATTAGCATCACCTCACTAGATGCCGATTTATGATGTCTTATAATTATCTAAAGAGACTCGTATCTAAATCTTTACTTTTGTAAGTTTTTTGAGCTGAAATCAACTTAGGAATTAGGGAAAGGCTTGAAAACATTTTATAAATGATATTCTGTCATTTTGGTAGATGCAAATTTATGTCTTATTAATATCTATAGAGATTTGCACCTAGCTCTCATCCCTTGTAAGCTTTTTGAGCTGAATGCAACTTAGAAATTAGGGAGGAATGGGAGCATTTTGTAAAGGAAAATCTGTCGTTTTGGTCTTCTATTCAATCTTGATAGAGCAATAGAAAAGAACCAAGAAGCATTAAAGTTATATGTTGCATATAAAAAGAACATGAAACAACTTAGATTTGTTTTTAATGACTGTGACACTGAGACAGGATAAGAAAACTGCCCTCATCAGGCCCGGGCTTTAAATGATAGGAAAGAAAGCAAAGAGAAAAAGAGATGGGTGTTGTGACTCGTCAGATGTGATGGGGTTATAAGAGATGTATTTAGGATCAACAGTAGCAGAGGATGGTGATCTAGAGTCAGAAATAACCCACAGAATACAAGCGGGATGGAAGAACTGGAAGAAAGTGTCTGGGGTGCTGTGTGACAGGAGAATAGGGATTAAGTTGAGGGGTAAAGTGCATAAGACAGTTGTGAGAGACCTGTGATGATGTATGGAGCAGAGACATGGGCAATAAAGAAGACACAAGAGAAAAAACTGGATGTGGCAGAGATGAGGATGTTGAGATGGATGTGTGGGGTGACAAGAAGAGATAAGATCAGAAACGAGATAATTAGGGATACCACATAAAAGTGGGAAAAGATGTAGACAAAGAAGAAGAAGAAGATTCGGCGTAGATGTAGACATAGGTGAAGAACTGCCACTGAAAGAAAACTTAACATCGAGCTGTCCTGCCCAGTCCTGTTTACGTCCAAAGGAGCTGCAAATATAGTATCCAAAGGGTGGCTAATGCCATGGGTCAGCCACTACTGGCATCAGATTATATATTTGTGCCATTCGTAGACTTTGCTTCTAGTCTTCTGGTGCCAAGAAAATTTAGAAACAAATGTTTTTTTTAAGTACTGTACTTTAAAATATAGCCATTTCTGGACTATGTATTTTACACTTTTTTTTTTTTTTACTTCTCAAGACATTTTATTGCATGAGTCTGAATGATCAAATCAGATGAGTTTTAAACAAGTATAATACATATTATACTTCTTAACAAAGATGTGTTCTGAAAATTTACTTACTCTAGTTTAATGTGAGTTATAGTTCCAATTTTGGGGGTGGACACAGACAATGTGGCTGGGGAATTAAGGCTGCATGCCATTCCCAACACCCCACAGTGGGATCACTCACGGGTGTGTCAAACTCCCAAGTTAAATTAGAGTTTTTTAGCCACTCTGATTCCATAGTCCCTGTTTAGGAAATGTACAGTATTAGCTGATAATTATTATGCACTCTTGGTACAGTCCGTATGAGCTAAGAATATATGAATCACTAGATCATGTATATATCAAAATATGTTAGATCAAAATACTCCAATCTGTGTATACAACATTATGGAGATTTAAAGGATATGCTTCCTTTAATGTATATTTTCCTCATTTCTCTGTTATGATACAGATACTGTCTCAAAATCCTAATTTAGAAATTAATATATATTTATATAATTTATGGTTGTATATATAGCCATGGAGTGTCTGTGGGTGAGTGGCTACCTAATTCTTTATCGACTTAATTATTATTAT
>JAXCGZ010019299.1:65000-69765 GCA_037179515.1 Halocaridina rubra | reverse complement strand
GAGTATTTCTAAACTAGAATAATTGAAGACAGTGAACGTGAGACAGAGTTGAGGAAAATCCTTGGAATATTACATAGTCAGGATAAATATAATAATTGGAAGAATGATCTGTTGAGGAGATCTTTTGCATACACAGATCATACAACTATTACTGAGAAAACAATAGAGAATTAGAGGCCCAAGTATCAGCATGTGGGGGGGGGGAAGTTTGGTACCAACATCTAATAATGATTACTTTAATGAGATTATTTACGAAGCCATAAAAAGATGGAGAACGAAGGAAGGCAGAATTAGATGAAGAGATGTTCTCCGTGGCAAAATGGTAGCGTCCGCGACTCTGAGGCGGCAGGTCGAGGTTTCGCGTCCCGTCACGGACTGAGGTTAGTAAGGGCATACACTCAGGGTAACGACTACATCTGCCAAAACAAGTCCTTCGCAAGAAGGCAACCGTACTAGCCCTTAGTTGAAAAGGGAGTTCGTGACGTAAAACCGAAACCATGAGACTGAAGTCGATGTTAGATAACACTTCAGATGAAAAACATCTAAACCCTAGTAATATAAAGAGAATGAAAGCTCAACAAACTTATGTTCGAGATAAAAAAAATCAATTATGAAAATAAAATCTGTTACCAGCAAATTATATGAAAAAAGATAAGTCTATGATATTCTATGAAAGAGTAATGACTAGCGAAAAAAAACAGAGTAATAAATCTATTATATATAAAACGTCTATAGTAAGTAAAGAAGTAGTCAGGTGGCGGATGAGGGTAGCTCTTAAATTTTTGAGAGCCGTGGATCAAAAACCGATGTCGACAGGACCTGCAAGCCGGACATTGCATTTCCCTGCACGTGAACCCAACAGGAGCATCAACGGACGGACCAGAGATGTTGAAACCGGGCGCAATATCTCGATGACGAAAATGGGAAGACTGAATAGATTGGAGGAGGAGGATATCTTCCGGGACAGAGCGGAATGGAGAAGAGGATGCTCCACACTGACAGGCCAAAAAGCCTACCTGTGGGAGGAAACAAAGAGAGAAAGAAAGATTCCAATAATAATTATAATGATGATAATAAAAATGATATTAATAATAATAATAATAATAATAATAATAATAATAATAATAATAATAATAATAATAATAATAATAATAATAATAATTAATTTCGTTTCACAAAGACAGCAACGATTTTGCATATATATATATATATATATATATATATATATATATATATATATATATATATATATATATATATATATATATATGTATGTGTTTATGTATGTGTGTATGTATGTGTGTGTGTGTGTGTGTGTGTGTGTGTATGTGCATATAGACCCATTGTAGTGAGGCTAAAACTTTTGCAACGTTTAGCCAGCTTTGTCTGTAAGCGCCTCTGCAACCTAAAATCCGCTTTAGGGAAAGGATATTATATTCGACGGCGTAGCCAAAAGCAGCTTATGGTCCCACAATCATTTTACATCTTTTCTTTTCGTCTGTCATTTTTGTCCCTCTGTCATTGTGCCGTCTAAATAGAGAAACAGAAATGAATAAAATAGGAAAGAAGAGAGTAGTCTTGTCTTAAGGAAACATTATTGCTTGTATTTCATGAAGTCAAGTGAATAAAGTGTGTGTGTGTGTGTGTGTGTGTGTGTTTGTGTGTGTGTGTGTGTGTGTGTGTGTGTGTGTGTGTGTGTGTGTGTGTGTGTGTGTGTGTGTGTGTGTGTGTGTGTGTGTGTGTGTGTGTATTTCCATGACTATTTAATTTATGAGTTAAGAATGTTGTGTATTATTCATCGAATATTTTAAAGCAATAAGAAGGCCCGTGTATATGTATAATCTGCAAAACTGACTTAATATCATAGTCTCATTTTTTGGCTATAAGATCTTCTACAGATCACCGATTTTACGTCACGGGCTCCCTTTTCTACCAAGGGCTAGGACGGTTGCCTTCTTGCGAAGGACTTGTTTTGGTAGGTGTAATCGTTACCCTGAGTGGATGCCCTTGCTAGCCTCAGACCGTGACGGGGCGCGAACCCTCGACCTGACGCCTCAGAATTTCGGACGCTACAGCTTGAGCCACGGTGACTACATAAGATCTTCAACAGATAAAAAAGCATATTACTACATTACAAAATTGTCTTAATATTAAATACTCATATCAGCTAAAACTTGGAAGAAAAAAAATCCATGTATGAATCACTTTTTCTAGACAAATTCAAGTCTCTGTCGCACCAACTCTAGAAGCTTGGAAAAGACGACTAAGAACAAGAAAAAAAAAACTAAATGCCTTAAGCATTCACTCTTTTGCTTCATTTCCGATAATCGCATCGAGGATGTGAGTGACAGCCAACAGAAAAAGAAACCTGAGCTCATTCAACCAAAATGACTTTTCTAGTTTATATCTTTGAAATCTTTACGACATAGAAATATATTAAATTCTAACTCTTACTTCAAAGTACTTAAATCATCCTTCAGTTTCAATCCTTGAGGTGCTAGGCAGATGCGGCTCTTGTAACTTATAAATACTTATGTCATAGTTATTTTCAAACATTTGAAATATAATGGATGGAATTCAACAGCAGTAAAGTCTTGGATGTTAATGCTCTTACAGGAAGGTCTCAGGGGTTGATTCCAAGAAATCGTTTCCTTCAGAAATTCAGTGAGATATGAAGAAAAGGGTGGGTGTGTTCCAAATGGGGTAGACTCTATCAACTTAGGATGCGGTTCAGGGTGTACACCACTGCTTTTTTGGGGGCAAATGGCAGAAGCAGTATTGCTTGACCTTTGAGAGTAACAATAAATACCCGTTCTAGCGTTCTCAGAATATAATGATCATATTTAACTGACGACATATAAATTATTACTTAAAATTTGATTTTCTGATATCTGAATATTATTATCTAGACGTGTTTTCATTGGCTCTCCACTTAAAAAGCAATCAGAACCCCGTAAAAAGGGATCCGATGTCTCTTCAAGCGTATATTCTAGGAAGGATTCAGATTCTTCTCTATTGGCATACTTCAACAAGGGATCACAAAAGAGTATTCGATAAAATGAAGAGGCATCAAAGGTCCCTCAGAGAGTACGGAATGTCCTTATCAAAAAAAGATCCATTGGCAATGCTTTTATTCATAATTCCTTAACTTAGGTTTTTACTTATATTTTGATACTACAAAGTAACATCATCTCAAAACTTCAATGTTTTGCAATCTAAAAAAAAAAAAAAAAAAAAAAACAGAACTTACAAGAAAAGGAAGTTTAATAATGGTGCGTTAAAAAATTATACAACTTTATGATGTCAAGACACACGAGATTCATCTGTTTCGTGAAATAGTCCACATAATAATTGAAAACATCAGTAGTATCTGCCTCTTTGCTTTTCAGTTTTATATTCGAGATACCTTAGCTTGCAGTTCAACCAAAGAGAACCAGATTTTGCGAAATGCATTTCTTGAAATGCCTTTGGCATAATCTCTGAGATTTTTGAGTCAAATTTTTCAATTTTTAAGAAAAGATTTTCTCTACGCCCTGGTCATGTCTGTCATACAATGGCGTCCCAAAAGATTTCCGGATTTTTTTTTTATTTTATTTCTCCCAGCCCATCTACTCCGATGCAACCCCTCCAAATTTTGATATTCATCTTTTTGATATTCTTTATCCAGATCCTCATATTCTCCCTTACACAATAGACACAATTTCTCATTCACACCAATTCTCACACATCTTAATGTCTTTGGAGATGTTCATAAGTTCCATATCCATACTAGGGCATTTTTAATGAAACTTTTTACATTTAAATTAGACATCGAACGTCAATTGTATCTTTTAATTCTTTTCAAATTTTAAATACATTTGTGTACGTGTGTGTGAGCGAGATGTGTATCTATCTCTATATATATATATATATATATATATATATATATATATATATATATATATATATATATATATATATATATATATATATATATATATATATATATATATATATACAAACTGGTGTCATAGGGTAATAGTGAGAATATAGACAAAGACTGACTAAAGGTATCAATGTCAAGAAAAATGACATTTAGTCTTCTCCTTCTTCTTTGTCTCCAGCTTTAACCCATTTCTATTAGGGGTCGCTGTTTTTTGCTAGCCTTTTCCACCTTTTCCTCCCTCGTGTATCCTATTCTCTCAGTCCCTTGTCCCACATATCATTTTCTATTTTATCCTTCCATCAGAACCTTGGACTTACTCTTCCTTTCCACACCTCCACCTTCATACCCATAACTCTCCTACACAGATGGTCTTCATCTCTTCGCATTATAAGACCGACCTACTGCACTCTTCTTTTTTGTAATTTTTTGGAACTTACGTTACATTAACTGTTCAGGTAATATAACTATTTCTGATCACATTTCTTCTTATGACTTCACACATCCATCTCAATATCCGCATCTTCTACTCTTCCAGCTTTCGTTCTTGAGACTTTTTTTATTGGCCACGTTTCGGCCATATAAACCAAAGCTAGTCTTACTACACTTTTGTAAGATTTTACTTTTACCTTCATATTATTTCTCTTGTCGCAAAAAAAATCCTGATGACCTTCTCCAATTCATCCGAGCACACTGTATGCTGTGGTAAATGTCAGGGTCTATATCTCCAATTTCAGTACTTCTGAGCCGAGGTATTTAAAAGATGCAACCTTCTTGATGTCATTCAGGTCTAATTTCATTTCTCCTTGTCTACCTCCTCCTCCGAGCCAGAGTTTCTGTTTT
>JAXCGZ010019299.1:42500-57500 GCA_037179515.1 Halocaridina rubra | reverse complement strand
ATCAAATAAACACATCAATATATGTGAAAATAAGAATCATATTTTGCCCCTAGTCGGGATTCGAAGCTAATACACATTATTATCGTGCCAAAGCGTTACCATCTACACGACAGAAGGTCTTAAAAAAACTAGCTAACCTTTCAACTAACTGTTAGGCTTTGGAATGAAAGCATTTTTCTGAATACATTTTGTTCATTTTGCAGGTTCTTACCAAGCTCACTCGTGCTTCATTTTCGCATTTAATGCAATCCCATTCTAGAGATCTGCATACGATCTGAAGAATGATGCGTTCATTCCCTAACTTAACATTTAGTGGAGAGGTTTGCTTAATCTTTTTTAAGACCTTTAGTGGTGTAGTTGGTAGCGCCTTGACACAGAAATTATGTGACTTCGTTCGAATCCCGGATAAGGGCCAAATATTTTTCATGGTTTCAAGTATGTTAATGTGTAATGTAGTTCACTGTTGATGCCTGTATAGCATGGGATTTGAATGAAATGCGAAAATGGAGCCACAAGTGGGTTTGAGAAGAAAATGTAAAATGAACAAAAAGTGTTCTAAAGAATGTGTTTATTCCCCAGCTTAACAGTTCGTTGAGAGGTTAGCTTCTTAATCTAGGATCTTCGGTGGTGTAGTTGATAACGCCTTTACACAATAATTATGTGTCTTATGTTCAAATACCGGCCAGGGGCAATATGCTTCATGCTTTCTCAAATGTTAATTTGTTTGTCTGATCATTATTGATGCGTTTATAGCATGGGGTTTGAATTAAATGCAAAAATGAAGCCACAAGTGATGTTGGAAAAAACTGCAAATTGAACAAAAAGTATCAAAATGCGTTTATTCCCTAGCTTAACAGTTAGTTGAGATGTTAGCTTCTTCTTTTAAGACCTTCAGTGGTGTAGTTGGTAGTGCCTTGGCACAACGATTATGTGTCATTGGTTCGAATGTCTGCCAGGAACAAAATATGTTTCATATATATATATATATATATATATATATATATATATAATATATATATATATATATATATATATATATATATATATATATATAATAGCCATTTTTCCCTTTATAAGGGTATTGGTTGAGTCAAGGAAAAATGCTCTGACCCTTTGGGAAGAGAAAATATAGGAGGGGATTCCCAGCCCCTTCGATCCTTCCCGTTAAATCGACTCTTGCAACACGCAGAGGAACACGGAGTAAATATTATTAGCCCACTCCCCTAGGTTAAAAAAAAAAAAAAAAAAAAAAAAAAAAAAAATATATATATATATATATATATATATATATATATATATATATATATATATATATATATATATATATATATATATATATATATATATATATATATATATATATAACCTTGCCCCCTATAGAAGTAGCATGATATCTCGCCAAATATGAATATTCTAATATAACAGGACATAAGAACACCCCCAGCTACCCTTATTTTTTTTCATCACTTATGCAGCGGCAAGAATAGAATTCTCTGCGAGGGGAACTGTAACCTCTCGTTCCCTTATATATACTTTTCCTTGTCGGCCACTTAGCGATATGAGGGAACGGGAATTGTTTCTCTCCAGTCATTAGTACTATCCCTTTCAGTTGTCTGTTATGACACTTTAGGAATACGAAGGTAGTAGTCTTTCTCTCTCATTATACTGGAGTTTGCGAAAGGTTTACAAAATATAATTTAGTAAACAAAAACTTAAAATATCTCTTTTGCCTGCAAAGGAATACATGGAACCCCTTGTACTTAGCTTCAAGACCTCAGTTAAGGGGGGTTTACACGGTCAAACGGTTCGTCGAACGCGGTTCGACAGACAAGTGTTTGAAGTGATGTTCGAACGTGTGAACGGGGTATTTGGTTGCCGAACACGTTTGTCGAACGTGTTCGACAACCATATACCCCGTTCACACGTTCGAACATCACTTCTAACACTTGTCTGTCGACCCGCGCTCGACGAACCGTTGACAGTGTAAACCCCCTTAAAAATGGAATATTGATGACAGAAAACACACAGCTCTAAAACCTAAATGACAAGTTTATTGAGGATCCTTTCATCTAGTACTGAGGTAACTAAATTTGGCATCAAAATATGTAATTGGGTAACCATTATCTTGGAAAGTTAAATAAGGAATTAAGTTCTTAATTATTCCATTTTTGCAGTATATTACTATTTGATGCAATCTGCTATCGCAAAGTCCCAGGTGAAACATATTTAATCATTATTTACCATCTGGTGTTTGTACTTGACCTTCATCTATATGTAGTTAAATGCTTATTAAGGCTAAAATAACGCAGGTCGAAACCATTTTAATAGTTAAAGCTTAGTTTGATATGTGTATTAAAGGTCTTTGCAGTTAGTTATATCTAACTGTCCGCCAGAATATGCAACTTGCAAAAACCCTACTTTGGAAAGTTTATTCATTAGTGTAATTTCTTGCAGTATTTTGGCATGCGACTTTGTTGAAATCCAGTTTCCAAGGTATAACTTTTTTTTTAACCATCTTCAACCACCTAGTGTTTGTATATTCATTTCATAGGTAATTCGCTATATGAACACCGCTTTGTTTGGTGCTTTGGCTGGGCACCACAGTGGGGGGTTGGGGCCTGTGGCGGCTGGCGAGTGTCCTATGGGTCCTCCAATGACCCGCTCCACCCATCCGTGAGTGGAGAATCTAAACACAACAACAAAGATTAAGCAGATATACGGCAGGTGGAAACCACTCCATTCTAATTTCCTAATTGATACCTGCATTAAAAATCCTTACAGTTAACTAAGCGGTACCCAAATTCAACTGCTAGAAAATAGACATCCCTAAAACTTTGTTTTGTATTCTTCATTAAATAAGGGCTTCAATGTCTATTTCCTACAGTATTTTACTAATCCATGCCGTCTGCTATCCCAAGTCCAGTGTGAAACAAAAAAATGGAATCTTCACTAACCATTTCGCGTGTTCGGGATCTAGCACATATGAGAAGCGGGAAACAAGAACCCCATTTCCCCAAAACTGAAGTGTTTATACTGTTGATGGCCTAGACTCTTCACTTTGCCCATATTAACTTTCAGTCTTTGGAAATGGTAAGCTTGGGAGAGAACATCAAGATTTCTCTTTTATCCGAAGGACTGAAACGTCAGTGTAGTCCCTTTTAGTGTTCTGCATTTCGAGTTTCCTTTTACACTCTCTCTCTCTCTCTCTCTCTCTCTCTCTCTCTCTCTCTCTCTCTCTCTCTCTCTCTCTCTCTCTCTCTCTCTCTCAAGCGCACATACACACACACACACACACACACACACACACACACTCTCTCTCTCTCTCTCTCTCTCTCTCACACACAGCGAGCGAGCGAGCGAGAGAGAGAGAGAGAGAGAGAGAGAGAGAGGAGAGAGAGAGAGAGAGAGAGAGAGAGAGAGAGAGAGAGAGAGAGAGAGAGAGAGAGAGAGAGAGTTTAGAATATCTGCTTGGGAAATTCGTATGTCAGATTCAGCATCTCTCAAAGTGACTGTCTCTATTGAAATGCTTTTCAGGAGCTGTTTTTTTTTTCTGCTTCGGTTCTTGGGCTTTAGTATTTGACGGAGAGATTTGCGCTGGCAGTTTTCATTATAAAAGAATATTGTGACTATAGTTACTATTACTAACTATAACTTGGGCATGTCAAAGGTCTTTTCTATATCTATAAACTGCATTAGAGTAAAATATTCCCTTATTTCACATAAAAATTCATCGATAAAAAGCCATAATAAGAAAACACGATAGTTTAATATAAACACAATATGTAAATGCATAAATACTCTCTCTCTCTCTCTCTCTCTCTCTCTCTCTCTCTCTCTCTCTCTCTCTCTCTCTCTCTCTCTCTCTCTCTCTCTCCTCTCTCTCTCTCTCTCTCTCTCTCTGTAGAGCCATGACAGTGAGCTTATGATATAGAAGATGAGATGGAATACAACAGAATACGTATAAAAGCTTCCTAGCAAAGAAAATTTATTACGATATAAGACAGGCAGTAAGGAAATAATAATAATAAGATAAAAGTACATATTAAAGTCATGGAGGTTATAGAATAAAATGTGTCTTGAAGAGAGCAATTAACTCATAGAAAATAATATATATCCATTAATAAAAAGAATCAGTTCTTTCTCACTGGATTATATTGAATATGTGTATCGGATGTCTTCGCATTCATCTAGATTATCCTTTTCATTTTACGAGCAGCATTTAAGAAGCTTTCTCATGGTAAGGCGGATTTCGAAATATGGAATCAAAGACTTCTTTTAGTTTTTATATGAGGTAGTTTTCTTGTTGTGGACATTGCAGGAATAAAAATATGACGCCAGACGACACGTGTAAGAAACACAAGCAGCAATAAATACCTGTTAATATATATATATATATATATATATATATATATATATATATATATATATATATACATATATATATATATATATATATATATATATATATATATATATATATATATATATACATATATATATATATATATATATATATATATATATATATATATATATATATATATATATATATATATATATATATATATATATATATATATATATATATATATATATATATATATATTTTATATATATATATATATATATATATATATATATATATATATATATATATATATATATATATATATATATATATATATATATATATATATATAATGTATGAAAATAGTATCTGGGAGGACTGTAAAATCTCCACAAGTCTCTAAGAAGCATTATGCTTCAAATATCTTTGTTGAAGAGAATGTAGAGAGAAACATCTCTGATCGAGGTATAAGTCTCCTCTCCAGAAATAATTCTTCTACTTAAGTTTCTCGAAGACTTCGTATGCGAGCTTTCGAAGGCTGCAAGCCTCCATCGTCGGGAAATTAGCTAGACACTGATGAATAGGACCATCCTGTAAAAAGAATATGGTTTAATTTGTTTTTTACTTAGAGAAGCTAATATTTTACAAAAAAAAAACCTGCTTTTGATAATAAAATAACGAAAATGGATCGTGAAATTATCTAAATTTGCATACCACCTTAAAAAAGGATAATGCTTCGCTTACATAATTTACCATGGGTGTAACTAATTATTAAATAACAAAATCAAAGCTAAAGTTACTGATACACGTAATAGACATGCATAAGTATTTTTTTTTACTGCTGCAATAATCGTCTTTATATATATAGATACCTGTATATGAGTAAATGTAGTCTCCGTGGCAAAATGGTAGCGTCTGCGACTCTGAGGCGGCAGGTCGAGGGTTCGCGCCCCGTCACGGATTGAGGTTAGTAAGGGCATACACTCAGGGTAACGATTTCATCTGCCAAAACAAGTCCTTCGTAAAAAGGCAACCACCCTAGCCCTTAGTAGAAAAGGGAGTTCGTGATGTAAAACCGAATCCAATCAACCTGTGTATGAGTAAATATACTTAAAAAAAATTGTGTGACCACGACATGCTTTTCTCTATAAGTAAGACAAATTATAATGAAAACACGAGGAATATATTTACCGTGAACACCAAAGAAAATAATACAGAAAATAATCTTTACGAATGATACTGAAGTAAAATAACGCAATAATTATGATGCTGCTGACCAGTGAATATTTGCTGACATGGGAGAGCGATGCAGTGTGATGTAGCCATTCAGTTCCATAGCACACCGTTCAAAATAATAAGTGTAAAATGTATAGAGAGTATGATAAGGCAAGAGTTGGAGAGTAGATGTAGGTCGCTAACACTGAAGAGTTTATAAAATGAAATGCCTCTGAATTTACCCTATTAAAAAGATTAGTTTTAGAGGAATGTCTCTATATATTGAAGTTAAAATCCATACTCGAAACTCATTGTGCAAATTCCCTATACAAGAGAAACAACTATTCATAAGAGATACTAGACAGGTATATGACTATTACCTCAGATATCAATGCTGTGGACTTGGTTTTTTAAAATAAGTATGTGGCCAAATTGAATATTCATATCATATGCATATACACTAAATAATACAGACCAGAGGTCAATATATTTTTACAGTTTTAGCCCTTTTATGAATTAAATATGCATAATTTATTTGTTTATTCATATATTTAAGAAATTGTTGTAGGCGTATAAATGACGAGCCCCATTGATATTGGACTGGAAACCTGAATTTGTATCATGACACTAATAGATAACCCACTCATGGGCTCTCCTCCTTTGCTTACTGCAGAAACATTTCTAAACACAATTTCGCTTCAACTAACATGTGCCTCAACTTAAATCAAGGTAAAACAATCATAGATTTCATCATTTGAATCCCAATGTGATCTTTCCACCGGCTCTGTCTTTATGAATGGCTTTGCTATGCTGAAAGTACTTTATTTTCACTGGCTCTGTCTTTATGAATAGCTTTGCTATGCTGAAAGTACTTTATTTTCACTGGCTCTGTCTTTATGAATGGCTTTGCTATGCTGAAAGTACTTTATTACCGCCGGCTCTGTCTTTATGAATGGCTTTGCTATGCTGAAAGTATATTATTTCCACCGGCTCTGTCTTTATGAATGGCTTTGCTATGCTGGAAGTATTTTATTACCGCCGGTTCTGTCTTTATGAATGGCTTTGCTATGCTGAAAGTATTTTATTTCCACCGGCTCTGTCGTTATGAATGGCTTTCCTATGCTGAAAGAATTTTATTTCCACCGGCTCTGTCTTTATGAATGGCTTTGCTATGCTGAAAGTATTTTATTTCCACTTGCTCTGTCTTTATAAATGGCTTTGCTATGCTGAGAGTATTTTATTTCCACCGGCCCTGTCTTTATGAATGGCTTTGCTATGCTGAAAGTATTTCATTTCCATGCCCGGAGCGCTATTGTGATCAAGAAACAGTTAGTATCCTTACATAAATCTCTATATGATCTTTTCTCGGTTCTGTATCTCATATCTCAAGGAATAATGAAAAAAGTACTTTGTAAAATATAAAATTGAAAACAGACCATTTGTAAAAGTTTACAGTGCGACAGGTAAAAAGAAAAATGTTACTTAACTGAATACTGATAATATCAAACTTAAAAAAAAAAAAAAAAAAAACGTTTCTTTAAGGTTACTCTAACAAAAGATACCAATTCTCCAAAATGCCAGATGGAGCGGCTGGCTGTGCTCGAAATTCGATTATATTAGTTTAGAACAGCCTGATGCTGCCACAATATAGTAAAAAGAAAGTCGATAAGTAGGATTTGAGAGATACTAAAGAAAGTTATATCTAGATAATTCACAAAAAAAATATGGATAGGAAAAGCAATAAAAATAATAAATAAAATAATTAAATTAAATTAAATTAAATTAAATTAATTATATTTCTAATTACCTGGTTAAGCACGCAAGTCCTGAAATAATATAGAACTAAAACGTTTGAGAAAACAATGGTATTGAATACTCTGGGTACATATCTACAACCAATATGAGACACATCACATTGAGGTACTTTGCTATATAACAAGAACATTTCGAATACAAATAAATACTGATACATTCCTTCCTTAGCTTGTAAATAATAATAAATAGAATCGAGAACACACACACACACATACATACATACATACATACATATATATATATATATATATATATATATATATATATATATATTATATATATATATATATATATATATATATATATATATATATATATATATATATATATATATATATATATATACACACACACTCACACACCGCTAAAAATTCATTTTTAGTATGTGATGCAATTTTCACATACAAAATAAAAGATCTTTTCTAGTATATTGTTTTCTGTTGCCAGTTTTCATATTCACTATTATTAAAAGCTGAGGATTATATCAAGCTACAGGAAGCGATCAAGTGTATATGAGGCATCAGTATAATATTTATAAAGTTACATAAATCAAAATTTATCTTTTAAAGTTTGATTATAATTATAAATGAAATATACTTGTAATGTTTGATATCCCAAAAACCAAGGTTAAATATAAGAGCATCAAATGTTAAAGATTAAAATAAAATATGGAAATAACAGAGTATTAAATCTTTTTATCGCGTATATGCCACAAGTATTCACCAGTTAAATGTGAGTCGCTAAAGATAGGCTGGAGCTTTGAGATTAAACCCATGGCACCAGCCGCCTGTTGCGATACTACAGCTGAAGGTTTTTTGAACTTAAATAGGGCTGTCCAGGGCAGTTCGATGTTAAGTCTTCCTTCAGTTACAGTTCTTTTTCTATGCCTACGTCAACACTGAATATTCTTGGATATTTGTTACACACCTCATATTATTCCATCACATCTGACAAGTCATTACACCCTCCATTTCTGTTTCTCTTTATTTTATGTATTCTTCGTGCCCAGACCTGATGAGGGCTGTTTTATTTTATTATTATTTGGCCCGTTCTGGTGTCACAATCATAAAAAAAAAATGATTGTTCAGGCTTGTCACTTCCAGGCTCGAGGGCTCTACCACTGATCTACCGCAAACCCTAATAACAAAACATCTAATACTACTGTGTTACTAGTATCAATCTTGAGTGCTATGATTTTTTTTTTTTTTTTTTTTGCAAAATTGCCTTTCAGACGTCCTCAAAGCAAGAGTGATGGAAGATCAACTTCATTTCCTACAGAAAAAAAAACATGACTAACCTTAACTTTGTAGGAACTGAGGCAGCGAAACTTATAAAGTTCAGCAATCTGTCTTCCTAAATGCTGACTGGCCCGATAATATTTGATATATCTATTCACTCTCTCCATCTCTCACCCACCCTATCCTATTGCTTACGTAAATATGTAATTTTCCCGAGAAGTCTATGTATGTATGTATGTATGTATGTATGTATGTATGTATGTATGTATGTATGTATGTATGTATGTATGTATGTATGTATGTATGTATGTATGCATGTATGTATGTATGTATGTATGCATGTATGTCTGTATGTATGTATGTATATGTATGTATATATGTATGTATGTATGTATGTATGTATGTATGTATGTATGTATGTATGTATGTATGTATGTATGTATGTATGTATGTATGTATGTATGTATGTATGTATGTATGTATGTATGTATGTATGAATGTATGCATGTATGTATGTATGTATGTAAGTGTGCATGTTTCCTCTCATATGACAGACATAAAATCGCATTTTACTAGAACTAAATCTTTAGACATTATCAAATACATGAAAACAAACCGACAAGTCTCCAACAATGGGAAGACTAATTCATGAAAATATCTTCTAATTAAAAAACAAAAAACAAAACAAAACACAGACAGCAATAATATAACGTGTAATGTATCTTTTCAGTTCAGTATTCATATTTCCCTCACTAACTATATTATCCATGTTAAATTTTCATGAAGAAAAAACCGTAATAGCATGGCAGATAAGTAGTATATTCATGGAATTTGGGGTAACTACTTTTTGTTGAATTAATGTAATGAGAAAAAGAAATATACTCCCGCAAGGAGTATTTATTTCTTCATTAGAAAAAAAATAGTTATGATCCTTTAGAAGTTTCTTCATTCGTAAAATAAAAGGATTGAAAGGAAAAATACTCAAACCCTCAAGTTTCCCCTTTTTTAAATGAAAGGAACCCCTTTTTAAAACTCTATAAGAAAGCTAAGCTTGTTCCTTCTTAATGAGGGAGGGAGAGAGAGCGATGAATATCTTTGAAGAAAATTTCACTGATCTGAGAGTAATACGGAATAATAAATATGTCGTTTTTTCCCTGTTCTACATATATATGTTTCAGATTATCTTTTTTTTTATTTAGATTTTTTAAAAATGACTAAAGTCATAGAATGCTATTTGACTACAAATTTAATGCCATTAAACACATTAAAAATTTAAATAACCAACAAGAATAAAAAAAACCCAGAAACATTTGAATTAATTTTTATTCAGTGTTTTTTTTTGTTTTTATTTTGTACACATTGAAGAGTCGAAGGAAACATATTAAGTAGATAAAGCTCATTATGACATTAGTTTATCTAGAAAAATAACTCAAAAAAACGAAAAACAACTCAACACATTTTGCTATGTTAGATTAAATAGCAATTTATATTGTTGTATTATGATACTTATATCTCTGTAATAGTTAATTTGTTTCAGTATCCGATATATTCAATGGGTCTAGTAGTAACACGAACTATTTTATTTATTAGTGGTTGTCTGAACTGTTGAAGTTCGAGTAGTGTTAAACAGAATGGCATTTTATACTGCTGTATTATGTTATTTGGTTTTATGTTAACGTTTTATTGTTTTAATATTTTAAGCTGTTTATCACCGTGGTTCAAGCTGTAGCGTCCGCGACTCTGAGGCGTCAGGTCGAGGGTTCACGCCCCGTCACGGTCTGAGGTTAGCAAGGGCATGCACATAGGGTAACGATTACATCTGCCAAAACAAGTCCTTAACAAGAAGGCAACCGTCCTAGCCCCTAGCAGAAAAGGGAGTTCGTGACTTAAAACCGAATCCACTCTATATTTAATGCCCTATTTAGATGAAAAACAGAAGAGTATCTTTATTGAAATGAAAGTAAGCCCCTTAACACACACACTCTAATGTTAGGTAAATACCAGATAATTACTTTTACACCGAAGAACTGTAAGTATAAGAGGAAAATAACCCCAAAATACACTATCCAAAGTCAGATCTAACCCAAGAAAACCTTTATGCACACGAAAAACACCTGCTTACTTGTATTGAGACAAATATAACCTCATAACACATTTTAAAATGTTATTAACATTCCAGTTAAACTCCCCTGCTTGTGAATGTATTCTTTTGTAGTTGAGATTGAGCTTCTTTTTTTCATTTTTCTCTTTGTGTGTGTGAGCATTTTTAGAATATAAAGCAACATATTGATGAAAACTCTGAAAAATAGTGAAAATGAGAATATTCATAAAACGAAATGATACTATCGGTTTTATTTTTTCTCTATTACAAAGCAAAGTAACAGAGAAAAATCTATTTAGTTTTATTATGAACTGTATTATCTGCATATGGGATATATTTATTGATGGAAAAGTTCTTACCTGCCATCTGCCACTCAATATCATCAAAAACAATTGAAAACTTTTTAACAGTTGCCAACAAGGGAGAGATTGGAAAACTTTTTTAACTTACCGACAGGTACAGAGTTAGAATCATATACGGGTGGGTTTCAGTTTCAATTGTAAACTAAATAATTTTGCTTCATGCGTAGTTTATCGTTATTTATTAAATCAAGTACCGAAACAGAATTAATCATGGTTAGAAAACCACATAAATACACTAAATTTAGTCTCGAATGAGGAAAAATGTACATAAAACACTAGAGTAAGTGAGGGTGTGTGTGTTTGTGTGTGTATGTGTGTGAGTGTCTGTGTGTGTGTTTATGTGTGTATGTGTGTGTGAGTGTGTGTGTATTTGTGTGTGTGTGTGTATGAGGGGGGAGAGAGAGAGAGAGAGTGAGAGAGAGAGAGAGAGAGAAAGAAAGAGTGAGAGAGAGAGAGAGAGAGAGAGAGAGAGAGAGAGAGAGAGAGAGAGAGAGAGAGAGAGAGAGAGAGAGAGGAGAGAGAGAGAGAGAGAGAGAGAGAGATCTATTTCTCCCTATGCTCTGTTAGATTCTCTTCTCTCTACAGACTCGTTCACCATTTTCATTAAATTGCAAAATAAGAAAATAGCTGTTTGTGTTATCAGCAAGATGGAGTAACAGCTAATAACTATTTTTTCATATGTCTATTTTTCCGCATAAGACGTTATTCTGTCTCAATAGATACAAAATCTATTTCCTGCTTGTACAAGACTATAGTATTTCAAGTGTAAGCCTTTTGTTGTTGTTCAGGTTTTACGTCACGGACTCCCTTTTCAACCAAGGGCTAGGACGGTTGCCTTCTTGCTAAGGACTTGTTTTGGCAGATGTAATCGTTACCCTGAGTGCATGCCCTTGCTAACCTCAGACCGTGACGAGGCGCGAACCCTTGACCTGAAGCCTCAGAGTCGCGGACGCTACCGCTTGAGCCACGGTGACTGCACATTTCAAGTGCAAGCCTAAACCCAGTAATGACAGACGACACAAATTTCATTTTGACACATGAAAGTTCCTATATAGTATCAGCACATAAAGTCTTTCCGTAACTACCATTATGTTATTGTAGTCACCGTGGCTCAAGCGGTAGCGTCCGCGACTCTGAGGCGTCAGGTTGAGGGTTCGCGCCCCGCCACGGTCTGAGGTTAGCAAGGGTATGCACTCAGGGTAACGATTACACCTGCCAAAACAAGTCCTTTGCAAGAAGGCAACCGTCCTAGCCCTTGGTAAAAAAGGGATTCCGTGACGTAAAACCGGAACTACCATTATATTATTGTAAGTAAAAATCTTTTATACAGTATATTATTCAGTATGAAAGATAAGCTTCATACTGACTTAAGTTAGGATGTGTTGCTACTCTGGTTTCAAAATATCAAAAGGATCAACACTGAATGAGTTGAAGTGAACTATGTTTTCGCTATAACTTCGAAACCATAATTATGACATCTTTACCACCCAAGTAATAGGAGATCTTTATAGTATAATTAAGAAAAACATAAAACAGAACAGTTCTATTGGTAATTATAATGGGAACATTGAAGTTATATGCCATTAATTGCACAGAACTTATTGTCAAGATTTGATGGTCGTGGAATGGGTTTAAAGGGGGGTTTACACGGTCAAACGGTTCTTCGAACGCGGTTCGACAGACAAGTGTTTGAGGTGATGTTCGAACGTGTGAACGGGGTATTTGGTTCCGTGTTCGACAACCAAATACCCCGTTCACACATTCGAACATCTCTTCAAACACTTGTCTGTCGAACCGCGTTCGACGAACCGTTTGACAGTGTAAACCCCCCCTTAAGGGAGCGAAAGGGGAACTTAAATTACTCGACAGAACTAAATACGAAATTCAAGTAATTTTACTAATAATCAGCGTTTTTCTGCCAGATGCACAGGCTAAGAATAATATGCAGAGAATGATAATCTATCAGTGTACTTTGGCCGAAACTTCATCTCTATTCTTAAAGTGGATTGCTGTGGGTGGGTTCTATCCAAATGATGAGTCGGGAGTCCTGTACTTACCTTAGATCATTCTCTGTTTGATACTTACTCTGCAATAGTCTTCTTTCATTTTCCTAGGACACGGTACAAGGCTACCTCCCAGGGGTTCTATTCTGAATTGTAAAAGTCGTCTTACATGAGAAGGAGGGAGGGAATTGGGGATCTTCCCCACAAATTCCCCCCCCCCCGCAGTGAAATCATAGTATAAAATTTATGCTGTGACTCTGTGACCCCCTTTACAAGAGGAATCGCAACTTTTATATATATATAGCTAGAATGAAAAAATAAAAATGGGAAAAATATTGTACACATATGGAAAAGATCACATGCAATGCCAGGAATGCTGTTAGAATAATGAAATTACTTCCCTACCAAAGAGCTTTCTAACTTTCAAGTAAAACTTTTCTCAGTGCATTTTTTTACAACTAGTGATGCATATTGAGAATAAAATCTCACACTTTGCAACAATATAAATGCTGTAGGCATTGTTGCAGTTGATGCAAAGCGGATTTTTCTCTCTGCGAGGCTCAAAAATCTAAACGTGTTTTATTCATGTCGCGTACAGTACAGGACACGATGGAGGGAATGTTAAATGGAATATATTCTTTGAATTTTTAACTTGACTGGAGGCTGTTCAATGTGACCAGCAGTAAATAATCATGTTATTTTTATTTACTTTATATATTTACTGCAATTTCAACCGTTCAGATATATTTTATATACAAAATATATTGCAAAAAATATATACAGACCACATCTAATATGAAATTGTTAAGAAAATCAATCGAAAGATATAGAAATTGATTTAAAATATGAAATTAGTAAATTCAGCACTAAAAATGGGTAAAAGGAAAGTTCAAAGAAAAGACAAGAGAAGAATTATAAATATATTCATTGCATTTTAGAAAATATCACGATCCAGAAGTAGAATTTTCATTAATAAAAAAGCTCATCTTATTTTAGCATTTGTGTACAATAAAAATAAAGTCAAACAAAGCTGTTGGAATAACTATGTAAGCTTCTCAAGTAAGTGAATCCAAAGACAAATACATTTATAGAAAATAAATAGACATATAGATAGATAAAAGAGAGAGAGAGAGAGAGAGAGAGAGAGAGAGAGAGAGAGAGAGAGAGAGAGAGAGAGAGAGAGAGAGAGAGAGAGAGAGAGAGAGAGAGAGAGAGAGCAGCTTTTTTATTTTTTTCTGACTAAAAAGAAGGTAAATATATTGCTCATATTTCCGATGGCATTTCTTGCTCTTACGCATCAATGTGAAAATACTTGTAAAACACGACAAGTAAGGCAAGAAAAAGATAATTGTAGAGAATATGGTGCTCTTTAGCTCTTGAGAGAAATAGTGATGTATGTATGTATGTATGTATGTATGTATGTATGTATGTATGTATGTATGTATGTATGTATGTATGTATGTATTTATGTATGTATATATGTATGAATGTATGTATGTATGTATGTGATTACCTAATTGTGTTTACGGGAAAGAACCCAAAGCTCGTATCTTCCCGTCTCCTGATCGGTTCCATTTTATACTTAGTGATACTTATCATACCTGTCCTTAAAACTATGGATTGAGATAGCATTAACTACCTCCTCGCTTAGCCAATTCCAATTATCAACTACTCTTACACTGAAAAAGTATTTCCTTACATCCTGCAAAGAAGTTTTCTTACGAAGCTTCAAACTATGACCTCTAGTTCTAGAGCCAGCCATATGAAAATATCGATCCCTATCCACTCTATCATAACCATGAAGGAATTTAAAGACTGTCACCATATCCCCCTTCACTCTTCTAGCTTCGAGTGATGGTAAGTCTAATTCCCTCAGCCTCTCATCATAACTGAGATTGCGTATTTCTGGCACCAGTTT
>JAXCGZ010019299.1:22500-35000 GCA_037179515.1 Halocaridina rubra | reverse complement strand
CACCAATTGGAAAGAGTGACCACTGTGTGTTGTTGATGGAGTATATCATTGAGGACGTTCTGTCTGAGAGTGGAGGCACTGAGGACACGATAAGGAACTATCCGAAAGGAGATTACATCAAAATGAATGAGCTATTTGCAGTTATTGACTGGAGGACTTTATTTAACAACAAATCTATACAAGAAATCTACAATATCTTTTGTAAGAAATATGGGAAGATTGTAGATTGCTGTATACTTGTCACCAAAGTAGGTGTAACTCATGCCAGAGAGAAATGGTTCGATAATGACTGTAAAAGAGCTAAGGAGTGGAGAGACAAATGCCAGAAAGGTATAGGAGGAGAAAAAACATAAATGCCTGGCAGACCTATAAAAGAGCAAGAAATGATAACCTAAGTAAAAGTAGAGAGATAGAGAGAGACTATGAAAGGGGCATCACCAGGAAGGATAAAGAATATTCCAAAATTTTCCACAGCTTTATCAGAGGAAAACTGAAGGTAAAAGAACAGGTTTTCAAACTTAAGAGAGCATTTGGAAGCATTACCGAAACGGATGAAGAATCTGCAAAGAATTGAACAAGGAGTTTCAGTCAGCTTTTACAGTAGAAAATACCCGACCCCCTCAGATTGCAGAGATAGAAGATCATGGGCCGGTATTAAAGAACATCATCCTTTCAGTCACAGTGGTATGCAAAGTGCTGATGTAGTTAGATGTCCATAAAGCAACAAGTCCTGATGATATATCCCCTCATGCACTTAAAAGATGCGTATATTCAATATCAGTGGCACTAAGTATCATATTTAAAAAGTCGCTGGATTCAGGGGAGATTCCAAAATGCAGGAAACAAGCGAACGTGATACGTACCTTCAAAAAAGGAAGGGAATCATATCTCTCTTCACTTTGAATTCTTCAACATTTTGTCAGTGAGACAACATGGCTTCAGAGAAGGTAAATCAACAGTAACAAACTAATTAGAATTTTATAATGAGGTAAGCCAAATCTTATTCCTAGATTTCCAAAAAGCAATTGACACTGTCCCACAAGGGAGACTTATTAAGAAGCTGCAAGCAATGGCAAGAATATTTGGAAATGTCTTAGAATTGATAAAAGCATATTTAGAAAGGAGGGAACAGAGGGTTAGAGTAAGACACTCAGTGTTTGAATGGAGAAGAGTTAGTAGTGAAATTCCACAGGGTTTAGCCTTATGGCCACTTTTGTTCCTTGTATATGTAAATGACCTACCAGAGTCTGTAAATTCATTCATGAATATGTTTGCAGATGATGCAAAGATTGTGAAGAAAACAAGAGACGAGAACAATGGTAGAGAACTTCAGGAAGATCTAAGTAGTCTGCATGAGTGGTCAGGAAAGTGACTAATAAAATGCAATACTTCAAACTGTAAGGTAATAAGAATGGGCACAAGTGCAAGAAGACTGCTTGACTAATTAGTGGCAGGAGTAGAATTACAAGAGACAGAGAATGATAGCAATGCATATAATAAAATAGTGAGAGCAATATATGCATTCTTATTAAATGTAAGGGTAGCCTTAAGGCACATGGACAAGGAAATGTTCAGAAATATTTATGTAACCTATGTGAGGCCAAAGCTTGAATATGCAGCTCCCTTTTGGAGTCCGCACTTAAAAAACCATGTAGGTAAGCTGAAAAAAGTTCTAAGACATGCAACGAAACTGGTGCTAGAAATACGCAATCTCAGTTACGACGAGAGGCTGAGGGAATTACACTTACCATCACTCGATGCTAGAATATTGAGGGGGGTTTGGTGACAGTTTTTAAATTCCTTCATGGCTATGACAGAGTGGATAGGGATCGATATTTTGATATGGTTATCACTAGAACTAGAGGTCATAGTTTGAAGCTTCGTAAGAAAACTTATTTGCAGGATGTAAGGAAGTATTTACTTTTTTAGTGCAAGAGTAGTTGATTATTGGAAATCGCTAAGCGAGGAGGTAGTTAATGCTAACTCAAGCCATAGTTTGAAGGGCAAGTATGATAAGTATCACTAAGTACTAATGGAACCGATCAGGAGACGGAAAGTAACGAGCTTGGTGCTCTTTCCCGTAAGCACAATTAGGTAATTACATACTTATATACATACATACATACATACATACATACATGCATACATACATACACACATACATACATACACACACACACACACACACGCATATATATATATATATATATATATATATATATATATATATATATATATATATATATATATATATATATATATATATATATATATATATATATATATATATATATGAAGGATAAATTAGCTTCCCAAAAGCTAATCTGACTGTGCTCAAACCTTAGACTCTAGACAGAGTTCTAATTAGGTAAGATACACCAACTCCTGCTGAGAGAGAAAGACTTTCCTCACGTCATAAACACGTGTGACAAGACATATCCTCAACAGTATGATTAAGAAAGGCATAGCCTAAGCAAATTACAACGTACTTTGATAAGCCAAAAAGGATCATTTAAAAAGAAATGAAAATATTTTCATATACACTAAGAACCAAGAATTACATCTGAAAAAACATATAGAATAGTCTGAATAATTCAAAGTTGATTAGGCAGGTGACTGACTATATTAATGCAAAAATAAAAAAGGCTTCTGGCTATATTTAAAAAACTAACAAAATCGTGTGTGCGTGTGTTTTGGAGGGGAGAACAAACACACACACACACACACACACACACACACACACACACACACACACACACACACACACACACACACACACACACACACACACTGTTTCGAGTGACTAAGTGCTTAGTGGAAAACTTTACCATAATTTCCATAAATCTGAAATCCTGCAGAGTATTGTGAGTACAAAAACTTGTATCTGTTGTAATACGAGACTGTTCATAGTAAAGGAAAAAAAATTGAGAACTTTTTCGTGAGGAGCGAGAGAAGCTGCCGTCCAGTTCTGCCTTGAGGGAAATCTAGAAGAGTTGCCAGAGGTGGAGCCATCACATCACATTACCTAATTTTTTGTGTAAACTGGGGAAAGCTCTTAAGCCGTTTACCTGATCCTGTGGTTCTATATATTGTTAAAATCAGTATCCTTCCCATTTATATTAACTAGTTAGTTAGTTTGATACACGAAATAATTGAATAATAAAAGAAAAAAAATTTCCAAATACCCACCTGTCAACAGTACTGAGTTAAGTTGCCAAGTAGTACAGCAGTCTTATTTTCTTCATTTTTTTTGCTTTTCTTTTAGCTTTCTCTTTTACTATTTTGTTATTTTGTATATATATTGAGTTAAATGTAAAGTCTAATCCCGTGATAACATATCTTGGTTAGCAAGTCAGTTTATCAGTTAGGAAGAATATATCACAGAAACAGGTGGGTGCCACCTCAAACACAAATTCGAATTTTCCTTCAGGTTTGACTTTTGTTTTTCTTTTTCTTTTTATACTTAAATTACCATGGTCAAGTTTTTAAGTTAAGATGTGTGTTACCAGAAAGGAGACAAACTGAGTCACTAAATAGCACTTATATGGAGATATAAAAATTCTGTGTGAAGCTAAATTAGAAGTTTTTCTTTTTTCTTTTTTCCTCTTTCTCGTCTTCTTTCTATATTCTGTGAGAGGGAGAACATAAAAATGTCGGGAGAAGAAGTAGTCATCAGGGGACTTAAACAGAGAATCAAGAAGTTAGAGGAAATGGTTATAAGCCTTGATGATAAAATTCGGAATATGGATGGAGAAATGAAAGAGAATGAAACACTCAGAGAACAAATAAGATCGTTGGAGGAGGCAAATAAAGCACAAGGGCAGGAGAGAAAGGAACTAGAAAAAAGAATAAAGAAGCTGGAAGGGGAAAAGAGTCAACTAGAATCTAGACTTTCTAAACAAGAAGATAAAAACAAACAGCTGAATGACAACCTAAAGGAATTAGATGTTAGTTCACTGCTCTCTTCTGAGAGAGACGAGATTGCTGCTTGGAATGTTCAGATTAAGGAAAACATTGAACAGTTCAGAAAAGAGTTCCAGGAGCTGAATATGGAAAATGATGCCATGAAAACGTCCTTTGCTGATGCACTAAAGGGGAATGTGGCAGTAAAAGAGGCTGTAAAGGTGGTGGCACTGGAAAACATACAAACAGTTGACTATAAAGAGACAGTAATCGAAAAAATGAAAGACGTTGTGATGGAAAGGGCAAACCCACTCATCAGACAGGCACTTGATAAGGAGAAGACAGTGGTAATCTCAGGCATAAGTGAATCCCAGGAGCCAACATGGCAGGGGAGACTTGAAGAAAATAAAGCTAGCGTTGTAGACCTGATAAGAAAGCTTGGAGTAGTATGTGGTCCTGAGGATATTGTAAACATACACCAACTAGGTAAATATTCGAGGGAAGGAAAGCCGAGACCAACAAAAGTAACCTTTGAGAGAGGGGAAACATGTAGGGAAATATTGTTGAGAAAAAAAAGTCTAAAAGACCTTCAAGAATGCAAAGAAGTGTTCATTAGACGATACAGAACACAGGAAGAAATGGGAAAGATAAAAAACTTGTTGCAAGAGGCAAGAAGGTTAAATGATGAAAGAAATGAAGAAAAGAAAAATTTTCGTTACAGAATACTTCCAGACAAAGGGGAGATAAAGAAGATAATGACAGAAGATCAGGGGATGGGGCCTCATTAAGATTGTTATACACAAATGCTGATGGATTAGCTGGCAAGGCAGTAGAATTAAAAGATAGGATTCACAACAGTAAGGCAGATATAGTAGCAATTACAGAGACTAAGTTGAGTGAGGACATAAACAGTGTCACAGTTTTTCCTAAGGGCTTCAGAATACTAAGGGTTGAAAGATGTGAGAGGACTGGTGGAGGGATAGCACTGCTCATAAGTGAGAGGATTCAAGTTGAAGAAATAAACTTGGCTATAGAAAGTGAGTTCAGGGAATTTCTTGTTGCTCGCATAAATACTGGGTCAGAGAGCATTATAATAACTGTTGTATACAACCCACCAAGGAACCAAAATAGGCTTGAAATTTATGAGGAAAGTCATATAGGTACTATTGAAGTCATAAACTCAGTTGTTAACATGGCACGGGAGAAAAAATGTAGGATTTTGATTATGGGAGACTTTAATCATAAAGAGATAGATTGGATAAATCTTGACCCACACAGTGGTGAGGACTCATTTGGGGCAAGATTCCTAGATTGCGTACAAGGAAATTTCCTACAACCACATATAATGGAACCAACAAGAGCCAGGGGTGGGGATGAGCCATCACTACTTGATCTAGTGTTCACAGATAATGTGTTGGATATTGAAAATATTGAGTATGAACCACCAATTGGAAAGAGTGACCACTGTGTGTTGTTGATGGAGTATATCATTGAAGATATTCTTCCTGAGAGTAGAGGCACTGAGGACATGAGGAGGAACTATCGGAAAGGAGATTACATCAAAATAAATGAGCTTTTTGCAGTTATTGACTGGAGAACCTTATTTTACAACAAATCTGTACAAGAAATGTATGACATCTTTTGTGAGAAATATGGGAAGATAGTAGATTGCTGCATACCTGTCACCAAAGTAGGTGTAATTCATGCCAGAGAGAAATGGTTCGATAATGGGTGTAAAAGAGCTAAGGAGTGGAGAGACAAATGCTGGAAAAGGTATAGGAGGAGAAAAAACATAAATGCCTGGCAAACCTACAAAAGAGCAAGAAATGACTACCTAAGTAAAAGGAGAGAGGCAGAGAGAGATTATGAGAGGGACATCACCAGGAAGGCTAAAGAAAATCCCAAGCTTTTCCACAGCTTTATCAGAGGAAAACTGAAGGTAAAAGAACAGGTTTTAAGGCTAAAGAGAGCGGATGGAAGCATCACTGAGACGGACGAAGAGATCTGCAAAGAATTGAACAAGGAGTTTCAGTCAGTATTTATAGTAGAAAATACCCCACCCCCTCAGATTGAAGTGATAGAAGCTCAAGGGCCGGTATTAGAGAACATCAACCTTACAGCCACAGAGGTATGCAACGCGCTGATGGATTTAGATGTTCATAAAGCTACAGGTCCTGATGACATATCCCCTCATGTGCTTAAAAAATGCGCAAACACAATATCAGTGGCACTATGTATCATATTTAAGGAGTCACTGGAGTCGGGGGAGATTCCAAGATGCTGGAAACAAGCAAATGTGATACCTATCTTCAAAAAGGGAAGGAGGGATACGGCTCTGAACTATAGACCAGTTTCCTTGACCAGCATAGTTTGCAAAGTTATGGAGAAACTACTAAGGAAACATATCTCTCTTCACTTGGAATCCTTCAACTTTTTGTCAGTGAGGCAACATGGCTTCAGAGAAGGTAGATCAACAGTAACAAACTTATTAGAATTTTATGATGAGGTAAGCCAAATCTTACAGGAAAGAGAGGGCTGGGCAGATTGCATATTCCTAGACTTCCAGAAAGTGTTTGACACTGTTCCACATGGGAGACTTATTAGGAAGCTGCAATCAATGGCTAGAATAGGTGGAAATGTCTTGGAATGGATAAAAACTTACTTAGAAGGAAGGGAACAGAGGGTTAGAGTAAGACACTCAGTGTCTGAATGGAGAAGAGTTAGTAGTGGAGTTCCACAGGGTTCAGTTTTAGGGCCACTTTTGTTCCTTGTATATGTAAATGACCTACCAGAGTCTGTAAATTCATTCATGAATATGTTTGCAGATGATGCAAAGATTGTGAAGAAAGTAAAAAACGAGAACAATGGTAGAGAACTTCAGGAGGATCTAAATAATCTGCATGAGTGGTCAGAAAAGTGGCTAATGAAATTCAATACCTCAAAATGTAAGGTAATGAGAATGGGTACAAGTGCAAGAAGGCCCAAGCTTGACTACTCGGTGGCTGGAGTACAACTTCAAGAGACAGAAAATGAGAGAGATCTAGGAGTAAACATACTGGCAGATTTGTCTCCAGAAATACATATAAATGGCATAGTAAGGGCAGCATATGCATTCTTATCAAATGTAAGGGTAGCCTTCAGGCACATGGACAAGGAAATGTTCAGAAATATTTATGTAACCTATGTGAGGCCAAAACTCGAATATGCAGCCCCCTTTTGGAATCCGCACTTGAAAAAGCGCATAGCTAAGCTTGAAAAAGTTCAAAGACATGCCACGAAACTGGTGCCAGAAATACGCAATCTCGGTTATGATGAGAGGCTGAGGGAATTAGACTTGCCATCACTCGAAGCTAGAAGAGTAAGGGGGGATATGGTGACAGTCTTTAAATTCCTTCATGGTTATGATAGAGTGGATAGGGATCGATATTTTCGATATGGCTGGCTCTAGAACTAGAGGTCATAGTTTGAAGCTTCGTAAGAAAACTTCTTTGCAGGATGTAAGGAAATACTTTTTCAGTGTAAGAGTAGTTGATAATTGGAATTGGCTAAGCGAGGAGGTAGTTAATGCTATCTCAATCCATAGTTTTAAGGACAGGTACGATGAGTATCACTAAGTCTAAAATGGAACCGATCAGGAGACGGGAAGATACGAGCTTTGGGCTCTTTCCCGTAAACACAATTAGGTAATCACAATTAGGTAATCACACACACACACACACACACACACGAAGACGTCTTTCGTTCTTAGGGAGATTGTTTCCCAATTTTCAGGCATTTAGATAGAAACGTATATAGATAGGATGAAAGCCAGGCATCCATGGTATCTTCTTACCCACATGTTGATTTTCTTTATATTGGAGACTTCAATTTACTCCACAGTGAGTGGCTTAATTCTTCTCACACTGATGTGGGAGGAAGTGAGGCCCTTGCTTTCTCTTTTACTTACGATCTGAAGCAGATTATCGAACACCCTACTCATGTTCCTGATCGACATGAATATGAAGCCAACATTCTTGACCTAGTTCTTACTTCTTATCTTTCAAACTACTTATATTCTGCGCTTTCCCCTCTTGGTAAATCTGACCTCTCTGCGATCTCAATTTCTTCAATTTTCGCTCCCCATCCATCAATATCTACTACTCAGCACTGTCTTTGGCATTTTGAGCATACCCAACTTCCTCTTTGACTTTCTGTGGGATGACTACTGCTTTCGGTCCCGCAAGCCTAATCAGGTAGCCCTAAAAGTTACTAGGACCATAAGCTCCGAAATGGAGTCATTGATCCCCTCCTCTATGAAAACTTTTTTCCCCCTAATCCATGGTTTGACCATCATTGCTCCTTGGCTATTCAGGCCAGGGATCGGGCACACCGGTCGTGCCAAGCCTCTCCTGATTTAACTTGTTCTGCTTTTATTGCAGCTATAGATCACTGTACTGCTCAGATTCGAAATTCTAAAGCTTCCTTTATAAGAAGGAAAGTTGACCTTAACCCCTCTCCCACTGATAAATGTTTCTGGTCCTTAACCAAAAACCTCTCCAAAAACTTCTGTAATTTAAGCTTTCCCCCTCTCATTCTTTCTGATGGTTCTATAGCTTGTTCTCCCACTGACAAAGCCACTCTCTTTTGCTCTCATTTTTCTGCCAACTCTTCCGTAAAAGATTCCAGTGCACCTATCCCTCATTTTTTACCCCTGTCTATCCCTATGTCCTCCCTTATCCTATCTTTACACAAAGTTCATAAGGTTCTTTACTCTCAAAAGACGAAAACTGATCCCAATGGTATCACTGCAAGGTTCCTTAAGGAGTTTGCAGATGAACTGGTTCCCGTGCTTTGCCGTCTTTCGGCTCATTCTCTCAACCAGTATCTATCCTTCATCTTGGAAGCATGCTCTAGTGCAACCTCTTCCTAAGATGGGTGACCGTTCCATTCCTTCAAACTACTACCTATTGCCCTAACCTCTTCTATCGCTGAAGTTTTCGAAATTTTGCTCAATTCTCACTTCTTGAATGTCTTGAATCTAACTTCCTTACCTCTGTTCACCAGTCCGGCTTCCGCAAGGCAGGATCCACTGGTGACCTCATGTATTGCTATCTTCTCTGAGGAACTATGGGGAGTCCTTTATCGTCGCCCTTGATATCTCTAAGGCTTTTGACAGTCTGACACAAGGCTCTGTTGGCCAGACTCATAGCTTATGGCTTTACCCCCTTCTCTCTGTTCTCTGATTTTCAGTTTTCTTTCTGACCATTTTATATCTCTCTTAATATTCGTCTTAATGTTTTCTTCAAGTCCGGGATTTTACTGAAAAGGGCAATTTTCTTGCCTGACCCAGAGTCACACTCATAAAATATATAAAATAGAGAAGGATTGCTAGAATATTAGATAGATAGATAGATCGAAAGATAGAGATAAATATAAAGATAGAAAGACATAAATAGAAAGATAGCTAGATTATTAGGCAGAAAAAATAGAAAAATAAAGATAGATAAACAGCCACAAAAACAACAACAATAATGATAATAATGATAATAATAATAATAATAATAATAATAATAATAATAATAATAATAATAATAATTATAATAATTATTGTTATTATTATTATTTTTATAATAATGATTATTATTATTATTATTATTATTATTATTATTATTATTATTATTATTATTATTATTATTATTATTATTATTATTATTATTATAATTATTATTATTATTATTATTATTATTATTATTATTATTATTATTATTATTATTATTATTATTATTATTATTATTATTATCATTATCATTATTATTATTATTATTATTATTATTATTATTATTATTATTATTATTATTATTATTATTATCATTATTGTTATTATTATTATTATTATTGTTATTATTATTATCATTAATATTGTTATTATTATTATTATTATTATTATTATTATTATTATTATTATTATTATTATTATTATTATTTTTATTATTATTATTATTATTATTATTATTAATATTATTATTATTTTTATTATTATTATTATTATTATTATTATTATTATTATTATTATTATTATTATTATTATTATTATTTATATTATTATTATTATTTTTATTATGAGAGAAAGAACCAGTTTGCAACTATACATCATTAAGGATTAGGCTTCATATATAAAAAACAAATTCCTAGAAACATATATTCCATTTCAGTTCTATTAAATTCAAAGAAATATTTAATCTACATTAAATACTTGGAATTTATAACCAGTTATTATTCATATATACAACTTTCAATCATTCCCAATAGGGCGGTGCCTCACTCATTCATCATCTCCAAACACGGATAATAATAAATATGTTTCAGGAAAGCTCATTTATTGCTGGAAACATATATAGTTTAAACTATTTTTTCATTTCAGATAAGTAAATGAAAGATAAGCATTCCCTTTGATATTTTCTGTATGAGTTTGTATGTGTGTGTATGTGTGTGTGTGTGTGTGTGTGCGTGTGTTTGTGTTTGTGTGTGTGTATATATATGTGTGTGTGTGTGTGTGTGTGTTTGTGTGTGTGTGTGTGTTTGTGTGTGTGTGTGCGAACGTGAGAGAGAGAGAGAGAGAGAGAGAGAGAGAGAGAGAGAGAGAGGTTAATGAAAACCTATTAAAATCAACTATCTTACGTTTGGCATATCTGCGTCTCAAAGGAGATGAATATTAGAATCGTTCGTACATCACGATAAATCTCTAAGGGATTGAAAATGGCTCAACACTTGCGAAACTGTTGCATTCCTTATGTTGGTAGGTATTAATTACTGGCTCTCAGAGTTCTGTAAAATGATCAGAATAATTTCACATATGTAACAACAACAATATTGAAAAGAGACTTACATTTTACGTCACGGACTCCCTTTTCTACCAAGGGCTAGGATGGTTGCCTTCTTGCGAAGAACTTGTTTTGGCAGATGTAATCGCTACCCTGAGTGCATGCCCTTGCTAACCTCAGACCGTGACGGGGCGCGAACCCTCGACCTGCCGCCTCAGAGTCGCGGACGCTATTAAAGAACTGCCTCTAAGAGCTCTGGTTTAAGGCCATCTAATAATGCCTTTTGTGTGTTTCAAAATACTTTTTATGCCTGCAAATATCTGCAACATATAAGTATGGGAAGAGCTGCAGAGAAAAAGAAGGAAATAAAGAACAAGAATGCAAGTAGGAGAAGTAAAAGGAAGAAAAAAGAAGAAAAAGAAGGAAAAAGAATAAAGAAGAAGAAGAAGAAGAAGAAGAAGAAGAAGAAGAAGAAGAAGAAGAAGAAGAAAGAAAGAAAAATAAGAAAAAGAGGAAAAAGAAGAAAAAGAAGAGAACAGAGAAAAGGGAGCAAAAAGTAGAAAAAGGATGAAGAGAAAAAAGAAGACAAATAAGAAAAAGAAGAAAAAGAAAAATGGAAAAAGAAGAAGAAAAAGAAGAAAAAGAAAACTGGAAGAAGAAGAAGAAGAAGAAGAAGAAGAAGAAGAAGAAGAAGAAGAAGAAGAAGAAGAGAGAAGAAGAAGAATTCTATATAACTCCACATCACCAAAATTTAGGTTTTAGAAATAAGAACTGCTTCCTAGTAACCTGTTCTCAAGTAAAAAATGGATTCCAAATAACAAAAGAAAAAGATAAATCAGAAAGAATCGTTTAAGGAGGATCAATTTTATGCATAGGGATTACTCCGAAATTCAACCATTTCTAAAATGGGTTCTTTACATTACTCTTATCTGAAGTCAGCTTAGTAACACGTTATCTTATTTGTTCAGGAGAAAAAGAAGAAATGATATAGTTAAAGTACTTAATTTCAATCGACTTTCAGTCAATGAAAGAGAGTTCTCAATCTCTGTCTATCCGGATTCAACTAAGTAAAATGTTCTGTAGTTCAATTTACTCAGAAGAAAGAAAATGAAAATATCTCTTTTGAGGATTATATTATTCCAAGCAAAGAAGAAGAATGAGTTCCTCCTAGTTTATTCCATTTCTGAGAGGAATGGTTAACTTTAAGCTCTTCTAATTTAGCTTAGTAACATGTTCTCTCTTTCACCTTAGAAGATAAAAAGGAAGAAATATGTTGTTACAGAGGATTAATTTATCAGTTGTTACAGAGATACATTTTAGTTCAATCCACTGTAAAAAGAATCCTTTTTCATCTCTTAACGGGGGTTTGCACGGTCAAACGGTTCGTCGAACGCGGTTCGGCAGACAACTGTTTGAAGTGATGTTCGAACGTGCGAACGGGGGATTTGGCTGTCGAACACGTTCGTCGGACGTGTTCGACAACAAAATACCCCGTTCACACGTTCGAACATCACTTCATACACTTGTCTGTCGAACCGTGTTCGACGAACCGTTTGACCGTGTAAACCCCCTTAAATTAAGTGTGTTCTTAACCTTAATCTCTGCTGATTCAGCTTCCCTTCGCCTTCTAATTTCTCAGATGTCTTTCCGGGCGCGAGAACATAAATAAAAGGAGCGTTCTAAGAAATTAAATCCCAAAGGTGCAAACGTCAGCTTTTCTTTCACTAATCATTTTTCCCCCTGGCAAAGTAATTCTTGATTTGGTCTCTTTTGATGTTTCTTGTATTTATTTGCTTG
>JAXCGZ010019299.1:15000-20000 GCA_037179515.1 Halocaridina rubra | reverse complement strand
TAGCACTGTGAGTTTCATAAGTCAAGAAAAAAATGACTACCCTCAAAGTCTCTACCATCAAGTAGTTAATATTAAGAGGCTAGAGTATTGATGGAAAGAGTAGTCTCTGTGGCTAAATGGTAGTGTCCGCGATTCTGTGTCGGCAGGTTGAGGGTTCGCGCCCCGTCACGGTCTGAGGTTAGTAAGGGCCTACACTCAGGGTAACGATTACGCATGCCAAAACAAGTCCTTGGCAAGAAGGCATCCGTCCTAGCCCTTAGTAGTAAAGGGAGTCCGTGACGTAAAACTGGAACATATGACGATATTTACCCGCTAGATTTTTTTTATAATAATGTTCACTAAGCACTCATGCCAAATATGCCAGATATGGTATATCGGCACCAGCAGCCCGTTGCGATACTACAGCTGAAGGTTTATTTGAATTTAAATAGGTCTGTCCAGGACAGTTTGATGTTAAGTCTTCCCTAAGTTACGGTTCTTTTTCTATGCCTACAGCTACACTGAATATTCTTGGATATTCATTACACATCTTTCATTATCCCTTCACATCTGACAAGTCATTACACTTTCCATCTCTGTTTCTCTTTACTTTATGTATTCTTCTTGCCCAGGCCCGATGAAGGCTGTATTATATTATTATTTTTTGACCCGTCCTGGTCTCACAATCATAAAAAAAATAAATAAAATATGAACTTATTTTGTGTATATAATTCTCAATAAAATTAACATCTTTTATATTTCGATTCTCCTTTAATCATGCAATAAATAAAATATTTTGTTCAATAGTAAATCATTTCAGAAAAATGATATTCACTACCGTTCTTTGATGGTGACTCTGAAATCTACGAGGACTTCCAATTTCAACTGAGTTATCAAGTAAGTAGGAGAGTGTTTTGCGTCTTGTAACCCCATTCACAAAAGTCAAAGACACATTTCAAAAGAAATGAGGAATCTCTTAGGCAGGAGCAACACAAATAATAAACATCACTAAAGGGGGGTTTACACGGTCAAACGGTTCATCGACCGCTGTTCGACAGACAAGTGTTTGAAGTGATGCTCGAACGTGTGAACGGGGTATTTGGTTGTCGAACACGTTTGTCGAATGTGTTCAGCAACCAAATACCCCGGTCACACGTTCGAACATCACTTCAAACACTTGTCTGTCGAACCGCGTTCGACGAACCGTTTGACCGTGTAAATCCCTCTTTAGGCAGGCTAAACATTACTACCTCTCAACAAATCTGAATGTGACATACGCTACATTCCAGAAAAGCTCAAAGAATATCTGTTTGAATAGTTTCCAACATATACGCAATTTACCATTAGCTGTTTCTTTTCAATTCTCTTCCATTATAGTATATATGAAAAGTACAAACTCTAATAAAGCGAATACCTTCATATGGGGAAAAATCCTTTCATATGGTAAAGCTTTTTGATTACTAGCACAATAAAGACGGTACCCAATATATTTTTTTTTGTTTTTTTTTTTTGAGGGAGGGGTATTTAATCCATGATTTAGTAGTTCCTGGAACTTGCAAAATATGCGGAACTTAAGACGATTTGAAACAACATTCTGTCAAACAGAGTACTGAAATTACACATGCAAACCAGGTGCCATATCAATTTGCAACTACATTGAAAAAACTTCATTTAGCTTCCTGTTGTACTTCTTTTCATAATGTCTGGGGACACAGAGGGAGACAATGTGTGCTGTGTTCCGGTTTTACGTCACGGACTCCCTTTTCTACCAAGGGCTAGGACGCTTGCCTTCTGGCGAAGGACTTGTTTTGGCAGATGTAATCGTTACCCTGAGTGCATGCCCTTGCTAACCTCAGACCGTGACAGGGCGCGAACCCTCGACCTGACGCCTCAGAGTCGCAGACGCTACCGCTTGAGCCACGGAGACTACAGAGGGAGACAATGTATGTATGTATTATTATCTCTCTAATCAACAACTGCGCAGGAGACTTCTTTTGGAAAAAAGAAAATTATACCCTTAGATTCGCAGCAGGCCACATATACCTCTGAGACTTCTAGCCCCACCTAGACACACAATCAAGTGAAAGATATTCATCCAACACTTGGTACAGACACCCGATATCCATGCGCAAGCTCGAGAACATACATATAGTATGAACTACCTGCGGTGCTAAGAGGATACTGATTTAGGATATAGTCAAGGTGTAAAAATATACGGTCGCATACAGCCAAAATCAGAGTCCTTGGAAAGGAGGCACCGTCCTAATTTTTACTAGAAAAGAGAGTCCGCGTCATAAGTCCGGATCATCAATCACTTAGATTCTTTTTCTTCTAATATAAACACAGCAAATTATTTCAAACTTGTTCTTGTTAATTGCAATATTGTCATTCCAACCAAAAGAAGTCTAAAAAACATATGTTTTTATGAACCAGATGGTATAGTTTTTCATTTTATAAAAGATGCACTACCGATGACTGTGTTTTATATTGCAATAATTATAAACACTGCCATTGTAACGAGTTTCAAAGATCTTGGGAAAAATGACCTTGTATTCCATTACATAAAAAGGGTCATAGAGAATAGGTAAAAAAAAATCATCGACCTACTTTCCTACTACACATTTCGTCGAGATTAGAGAAAGTTATTCCTAGCCAGCTAATGTAATTTCCGGAGACTATGATCTGAAAACCAATATGGATTTAAATCAAACTTATCGACAGAAACTGTACTCCTTAAAACATCAAACAGATTTTACGGTAATATAAGAAAACAATTTCCTCTCCTTTTAGAGTTATGAAATGCATTTGATACCGTGAACACGATATTCTGATTAATATATCAGATTACACAGATCCAACGTGGTATAGAAAATACCTATGAAACCGCAGGCAGTCAAATCGACTGAAAAACTGTCAAACCGGCTGCATAATTTGTCAATAATCGGTGATATAGCTGGAACTGTCGAAAGATAATACAGTGATATCAATGTTCAGAAAACAAATGGTGAGGCAGGCTTAAGTAATAATAATAATAATAATAATAATAATAATAATAATAATAATAATAATAATAATAATAATAATAATAATAATAATAATAATAATAACAATAATGATAATGATGATAATAGTAATAATAATAATGATAATAATAATAATAATAATAACAATAATGATAATGATAATAATAGTAATAATAATAATAATAATAATAATAATAATAATAATAATAATAATAATAATAATAATAATAATAATAATAATAATAATAATAATAATAATAATAATAATATCTATTTTTAAAATCCAACACATATGACATGAAATATTTGTCATATTCCACCACCCCTAATCCTTCATCGGTTGTTAATCTCGTCTTGTAATCTGTTGCATCACCACCCTCTTTTGTAAGTTATCTCTACTCTCACACATGTCTATACTTTCGTACTTTTAATAATTTCCATAACATGCTTCGAAATTAAGTATCACAATGATATTTATATACTACATTTTATACTAAAATCTTTATTTACCGATGTTAGTTTTCTCTCTCCTTATCGTTAGAATTTTCCATGTTTCTACGTAATAGGTATTTCTCTCTAGCCTCTTAAAGACTAGTGTTTGAGTTTAACTAATAATTTATATGCCTGCTGTCGTTTCTGACACAAACTCTTTCCATAAACTAGTGCAAGGGACTAGTACTGAGGTGAGCTAGCTAGTTTCAACAGATATTTGGATTTACAAATCTCTTAATATATTTATAAATTTATTTATCTATTCCTTTAGTTATTACCTGAGCGCGATGATGCAATACATTCTGGAGACACGAGGTTTCGTAGTCTTCACTTCCTTACCATCTTTACTCAGGATTTTATGTGCATTACATCCATCGAACGACTCCTTTTTTTACTCCTTTCCCTTTCCGAAAGTTTATGGAGCTCCCGATAATATCGCCAGACAGATGATCCCTATCCAAAGTCTCAAAAATTGCTACTAAATCACCCTCAGTCAATATTGCCCTCCTCTCACTCCTCAGTGATTGGGTTACACAAGATCTTTATGCAAATGACCCAACTTTACTTAGAAAAGTGGAGGAGAGAGAGAGAGAGAGAAGGATGATGGCTGAGAAGAAAATAAAAATTGGAATGTTCAGTTTCTTCTTCGCAATTGAATTTTTTATTGTCTTCCTTAGCTAGAGCTTACAAGATTATGATTTGGTTACAGATGATCATTATTTATTGACAAAACTTTGTAGAAAAAAGCGTGAGATAAGGATGATGCTTGAGAATGAATGTGTGGAATGCTAATTTTTTTCGCTATACACCAATCTTTTCATGCATACTTTAGCTTGAACAGTTATGAATATATCCTTTAATTGACTTCCAGATATGTAAAATAATCTTTTTTTATGAGTTTGACACCGGGACAGGCAAAAATCTGCCCTCATCAATAAAAGCCCAGGCACGAATAAAACATTAAGACAAAGAAAAGAAAAAGGTTATGGAGAAGGCAGAGATTAGGTAATGATACACAAAGGAAAAGGACAGCCTGAAAGAATAGTCAAAGTACTGAGGACTTAGAGAAATGGCAGGATTAGGTCCTGAGATGACGATAGATCCGCATTTTGAAGGAAGACAGGTTATAAGAATTAGCCACGAGTGAGGTTGGGGAAACTGTAATATGAACATAGTGGCATTCAGAGAGAATGCATTCATTCCTAGTAGGGCAGATATAGCTGTAAGGTTTGTTTCCCTTTTAGACCTTCTGTGGTGTTGTTAGCAGGAACTTGGCACAGTAATTAGATGTCCTAGGTTCGAGTCCCAATAGGGGTAAAATATTCTTCATGTGTTCACAGTTTGCAATGTGCTTATTTGATTATAGTTGATTCCTTTTTAGATTGAGATTTAAATTAAATGCGAAAACGAAGAGACTAGTGAGGGTGGGGAAACTGTAATATGAACAAAAAGGCCTTCAGATAGAATGTGTTAATTCCTAGTATAGCAGTTAAAGCTGTAAGGACC